>JABFEB020000132.1:14297773-14309916 GCA_019775895.2 Stomatorhinus ivindoensis
CACCCTTAGTCCACGACCCAAACCACTCACCAGCGAGTCTTCCACGGTGAAGTTGAACATCCTCTTGGCGTCCACCTTCAGGTTGCTCACAAACTCCTTGTACTCAGGGTTGTGTGGCTCATTGTAGGTCAGGATCTTCACGTTCTAAACGGAGCCAAACGGCGAGAGAGCGGTTATTTCCACACTGTGGCAGCAGCATGCAACCATGGAGACACCAATTAAATGGAGAAGAGAGGAGCCCAAGGTTTTTTTTTATAGAGAAGGACAAGTTGACAAGCTGAGGGAATGAGCACCTGGAGGTTTTGTCTTTATTTGCTGCAGAAAGAAGCCAGTTTGTAGAGATTATGCTATTTCCCGCAAAGCATTACTTTAACCCCCTGCCCTAACGCATTCATCACTTTCGATCCCTCTCACATCCATGTTCTCTCTTGGCAGACTCTACTCTCAGTGTCTACATCCCCCCCCTCCCCCCCATGGCAGAAAAAAGTGCAAGGGGAGACATTTTAGCAGCAGGACCCTGCTTGACCTGCCCTCTTAGGCCCTCCTCCCATGGGACGGGTGTCTGTTATTAGAGTCGGCTCTTAATTTTCCTTCATCTCTGAACCCAGCCACCCAAAACACATTCCTGGGAGCTCAGGACATCCTCCAACTCAGAAGGCGGAATGCCTTCAGGAATTCCGCCCGAGCACAGAGACGCAGTTCCCATCCATGGCCTCCTCCTACTCCCGTCAAACCCGGGATTGTCTCGTGGGGCCCGATGCTAGTAATTGCGCAAGAATAGCTCTTGAGGTTGGCGGTGTGATTAAGTGTTCCTGTAGCCTTTGTTAATTTATCGTTTCGTCCAGTTACAGGGCACGAGAAGGAGCAGAGTGTCTGCGAAGCTGAGAGACAAAAATATTGACTAATGCGCTGCGAGACTAAATATTTCTTTCAATCTTCTCTATAAATTGCAGCATGTTCACAAGTGGTCTAGTTTCAGCTTTTCATATCAAGATGTTTGAATATGTTCCCACAAGTTCAGAAAAATAACTCATTCAGGCAGCTCTACAATTGTATGTGTTTCCAAATGCAAATTGGCTCATAGGCCATTGGAATATTGGGAAATTATGTCTCACATTGGTTTATATGCAATTTCATCCCCATCCTGTGTAGCAAAATAATTCTCAGTTAGCTTAGTTAGCCTAAATAGGTTTTGTAAGTACATGTTGTTAGGGGCGTAAAAAATTGAATCTGAATCGCAAATCTGTCCATGAAACAGCTGCATCAATTCAAAATCCCAAATGTGGCTCAAAAACGAAATAGTGCAAAATCCAATGAAGCTCTCTAATAAATTCACATCAATATTAGTCATATTTTTTTCATATTAAGACCTTATGATTAACTTCAGGTGGCTAGAGTCTCAGATGGTATTGGCAGCATGAAAGTAAGTGGTTTTGGGGGGGAAAAAATCATTTTGAACATGTTTTCAATAAAAAATATGACACTTCAATACATTAAACTGATTTAAATAGCATCCAACAGGCCTGAATGTAGCTGTGTCGAATCGTTGATATGATGAAGTATATCTGTTCTGTCTGTGTGGTATCGAAGGAGAGATACACACCCCTACTTATTCTTACAAAATCTACTCTATTGCTACGTCTGACAAGCAGGCCAGTAAAGTAAATTGCAAACAGAAGTTGAGCACCTTAAAGGCCTTCTGGGTCTCATAAAATGTTTTGAACACAATGATTAATGGTTAACTGAGGTCTGCACCAAACCTATTAGCTAATTTTGACTTTGCGTAACATGAAGTCTTACGGGAACATATCCCTGTATTTGTTTGAATAAAGGGAGGTGGGTTTTCTTTATTTGAGCGATATTGACATGCTAGGTACGACAATGCGTGGGGGGTCATTTGTCTTTCCTGCTTTTCGTCGCAGGGAGTTTTACGCAGTTAAATGGATCGGAGATGAAGTAAGCCCACTGTTTCAGGATGAGCAGCGGCCAAGCCGTTTCAGGGAACGTTCGGAGCGAATAATCGATCTCTCCTTCCTGCTGGAAAAAGCTGAGCAATCGGAACCACCCGCCTGTCCGTGGTTCCTGCCGCTTTCGAGCTGCTCTCCGTAACTAAGCAACCACTTCAGCCATGAAGAAAATTGAACGTTGTTTTTTTTTTGTTTTTTTTTAAAGAGATGTTTATTGTAGCTGAAGAAGGATCTTTAGAGTTTTTCGTACAAATCTGACAGCCAGAATTGGCGCGGCGATACCAGCCACCTTCTGGCCCGAGATCCAAGTTGAAAAGGACAGAACTTCAGAACCCCTGCATCTGAAATTACACGCCGCACATCTCAGCTAATGTCTGTCTGCCACAGGGAGCTGGAACAACTTAGAAAATGTGGCTGCTTTTCCCAATGCCTCTACTGACATGCTGAACGCTTCACCTCTGTGTGAATTTGCATTTTGGGACATGTGGATTTATTCATTACGGACAAACTAATTACCTGGATGATCAGCTGACCTCGATACTGTGGCTTTATGGTAATTTCAGTCGGTCGGGGGGGGGGGGGCAAAAGCCGTGCTGCCACAATTTTCAGGCTGGAGGACCCGGAATCCCCTCCCCTACCCCCTCACCTGGAAGGCGGCCTTAGCGATGGGGTCATCCGCGCCCCCATTGGCCCAGGGTTTGGCTGGCCGGGAGCCCATGCTGCGGCCAAACACGTCGATGTAGAAGAAGACATATTCCTCTCGGGGCAGGCCTGACTTGTAGAAGAGCACCATCAACTGCCGGAACGTCTCCCAGGAGCAGCACACGTACACCACTGTTGGGGGGGAGGGGGGGGAACACAAGCCAGCCATGAGCAGACAGTCCAGCCTGCCTTCCTGTGCCTTTTTGTGTCACTTCCTGTCTAAGCAGGTACATGCCTAACGCTCAATGACAGGCTGAGTTTCATTCAGGTGAAGCCTTTAGTGTTTTCAAACCTCCAGACTCAAGCAGCCACCACAAGACATCATTAAATGGCACACAGATGTTAAATATTAATGACAATCAGATCAAATAATAACGAAAGGCAATGACAATAACACAGTGTGACAGGGTGAAATTATGGTGGACTATTTGTCGCCAATCCACATCATAAAAAAACGAAGGAATAAATGAATATTTTTATAATCACATGCTCATTTTCAAATTGGTGAATTAATTCTACCATTGACTGTAGACAGCCGTGAACCTCCGTCAAAAGAAATAAGAATATACAAGAAAAAGAGAAACATAAAACACTGAGCTCTACCTTCTCAGAAGATTGATACCTTTAGTTTGTAGACACTGCAAAGCAATCAAAATAATGAACATCGGGTCCAAAGTCACACAGGAACGTTTCTGCGCTACTCCATCATCAGTGTGCGGGGGTCTGGGTCCCTACCTGTGGCCGCTCACCAGGTTCGGTGAGTCACAAAGCTAACAGGGGGAGCCGCAGCGCCCGCGTCAATTAGCCGACACGGTGATTAGCGAAAATGGCTCCTCTCCCAAGCGTCAGTCCCGCCACTCATTAAAAAACGGCGGCTCCCGCTCTTAAGTACACCCATTAAGGTAAACCTTTTTTGGTGGGCTTTAATGATTCATGTTTAAAACCGATTTAAAAATTAACGACGGAAGGGTCGGATTTTAAATACGTGTTTTATTGTACAGAACCGTGCAAGTGCACTTCAACTGCTTTTCTTTCTTTTTTTCTTTACTTAAATGTAGCACACGAAAATGAAAGGCATACATAAACTGGCGCATCACCGGAAAAGATTAAAAGGGACGTAGGAGCACACACACATATGTACACAAACCACAGAATCGGGGATAAGGAGAGGGTGAAGAGAGACAGACATACCCAGTAAACTGATGCAGACAGACAGACAGGCAGCTACATGCAGATGAACAGACACTGGCAAAATGGTCAAGCAGTAGATGGGGCGGCCATGTCGAGTGGCAGGGTTAGAGGGGTCAGGAGTGGTGGCTGAGGAAGTCTCCCGGGGCGTGATGACATTCCAACAGCGTTGCCTTCCTGTCCTATCCATTGTTTCAGATTTAACGGCTCAAGCAGGATATGCACAACAAAAACCCGGCTAAAGGGGCTCAAATTTTATCTCCCTGAGCACCTATCTCCCGTAAAAAGAGGCCTTTCCTGAAGAAGGCAGAGAAAGGGGTCAGAGACCAGATTAATGTTGGACCTCCTTTAGACCAACTGGTGGGTAACAGTGTGTGAGCGTGAAGGCAAGCTGAAATGTGACCCGGGGCCCCCGGGTCCAAGGGAAGGTCTCCCTTAGCTCCTGGGGAGGGTTGACCTCTGTAGAGAAGGCTGATTCACAAGGAGGACAGCCCTTAATGCGTTCTGACTCATCTGGGTAGCTGGCATAGGCATTCTTCGGCAGCCAAAGTCAGAACCAAACAGGCATCTGTCTCTTTGTTAAAGTGGGCGACCACTTAATTAATGTTCAGCCAAGAAACTAATTTTCCGCTACCTTCATCCAGCGCTACAGGTGCCTGATAAAGCATCTCTCTCAGTCGGGTAACAATGGAGGAGGTAACCATCTTTACACAAGGGGGCCACATTCACAGGCTCAAGCAAAGCTCAACAACCACAGGCACGGAAAACGTGTAGAGGCGCGCCCAGCCGACTCAAAAATCTGCTTATTTTGATCGGTAGGGTTGTCACGGTAGCAGGAGGTGCTCGAGCTCAAAGGGCTCCAGTGCCGTCGTGACGACCAATACAGGAAGATGGCGCACCACTGGTCCGCAGGACAAGGGTCTGGCCGAACTGCAGGACGGAGAGATCGCGGTGGCTAATTAACAGGAAGTTGCTTTTCATCAGATGACATTTTCAACCATCTGCCTCTGCGAATGCTAGAGATGCTGCAAAGCTAATAGCCGCGGGGAGATTTATTCCTGCACAATTGTTGCAGCGTTAGAGTTCATTGTGCTGATCCTGAGCAGTCAGTGGGACACGAAATTAATTAAAGTTTTCTAGCGCATGGGATGAGCGGTGGGGGGGGGGGGGGGCGTGTCTCCCAATTGAAAACTGCACACAAAATGGCACCTGTGCGAAACGTGTCGCCTCGGTCCGTTTGTCAGCTGGAACTTTCTGGATGCATCCACCGCCCCCCCACCTGTCAAACAGCCCACTCGCTCTTCATTGCACTAGCAACGTGGTGCCAGAGAGACGCACCAACAGTGGGAGTGCCTGCTGTTTCTAGAAGTCGTGGGGGTGTGAAGATCATGGGCCAGTTATGCCGTATTTCCGATAACATATGGAATCATACCTCTACGGCACAAACCTTACAATCATCTCCTAGCTGCTCAGGATAAATTGCTTAATAGACAGGGACAAAAAAAAAAATGATGAGTTTTCACTGTCAAGGCTGCCGACTTATTATCACATAGTAATAAAAACCACATCTTCAGAGACAGATGAAAGATCATTGTCTTTTCAATGAGTGTGGGGGATCTCAGGCCTTAGCCCATTAAGGGGGGTCCTAAACAGTCTTGGCTTCCAGTTACCCCTCCAGTGACCTCGCAGCCATCCAGGGGCAGACTGGCAAGTATGTGCTTTAATGGTCAAGCTGCAGAGAAACCCACTGAATCAAGACTGGAAGCAGAAGATGACACTGATGTATATATTAGATGGTCCCTCCTTCACATTTTAATAGGCAGGGCTTGACACACTGGCAGCCCTCGGACTCCAACCTTCTGCAAGCTAAGTGGATGGGATCCCATTCCCCATGTTTTTAATCTAATCAATAGGACTGTATAAACACCCTACAGCTACTGTGTAGCCAAAACCTTCCAGGAACACAAAAAGCTTAATTGGATAGAGGAGTCTATGAGTGTAACATGCAATTACAATCACCAGCTGCAGCTTCCCCGTCAAGCTGACGTGGCTCAGCACAGTACTGGGGCCGAGACAATGAGAGGCGGCTGGGGGAAGTGCTACTGAGGAAATTGAACGTGTCACCTTCACTTTTGACTCAATGATTGTCAAACTGTTCGTGCTTTTTTGGGCTGATCCTGAACTGCTTTAAATCATTTATCAGTGGTAATTACCTGTCGTGTTACTGCATATAAAATCTGTTCTTATTTCTAAATGATAATCTGGGAGATTCACTCAACATGAAAACCTCAAGTTCAAGGGAAAAAAAAACGATGGTAACACTCTGCTCCCATCCATTTTCTGTAACCATTTATCCTATTCAGGGTCAGAGGGGGTCCGGAGCCAATGGGCACAAAGCAGGGAACAACGCAGGATGGGGCACCAGCCAATCACGGGCCACCTTCACACAGTAGGCACTCAGACACGCACACTTATGGGCAGTTTGGCAGCTCCGACTGGAGTACCCACAGAAATCCCCACGATGACACGGAGAGAACATGCAAACCCCACAGACATGGACCCCTGGTCCCAAAGGTGGGAGGCAACAATGCTAACTACTGTACCACTATGCCATCCTATACCACCATAACACTTTACTCGAGGGGGCACAAGGTAATAGTACACACCTAATGCATTAATTAACCAGTAACTAAGTGTTAGTTGTGTATTAATCCCATGTTCATTCATCATTAATCAATCATGACAGTTCACACATTTCATGCAGGATCTATATTAGTTCATGATTTGTTCTTGAGTAGTAACTGAGTAACTAAGTTAGTAGTACCCTCTTAAGTAAAGTGCTATCAAAAGTATTCATTCTTACAAATATATGGGGGTTGTGCAGTGTGTTTTCGCATTTTCTGCACATCTTTCCATGACTTTTCTCTTTAGTATCCTCCAATGGCCTAAAATCACCACATGTAGGTGAAATGATCTCCTACAGGGTACATGGCTGCTTCTGTCTGGCCCAGTAATGAACTGACATCTCATGCTGTTCTGAAAATTAAAGAGGTGGCATGTGGCTCTGTGGGTCTGGACTTGTAGTCAGAAGATGGTCTGTATGAGGCCCGTGGTCTGCAGAGCAATGTCACTGACCCACTGAGCAAAGCCCATAAACCCCACTGCTTCACCTGAGCCTTATATCAATCCACCCCCTTTACTTTGGCCCAGTTCTAAAGTTTCATCTGTTATTCGGCAGAACCTGCACAGTCACGGGCTTTTAAAGCCACACTGAGCTACAGTCGTACACGTAACAGCTAGTGGCTGCACCTCCATCTAATCTCTGAAAAGGCTGTATACCGGGGCTGGCAGAAAAGATTACAGCTGGCTGGTTTGATGATCCAGACCCAGTCTTGCTGTCAGGTCAGCATCACCTGCTCAGAAAGTACAAAACCCAGTCTGGGTGGTGAGTAGATTCAGGATTCAAGCCCAGTTCCATGTTACCTAAGATTAAAGAACAAATCTGGCCCTCCGCCTCCAAGGCTTCATGATTCATAACACCATGTCTATATCCACACCTGTCACTGTTAAAGCAGCTGTATTTTGTCACAAAAACATTATACACATGATACTAATATTACTATTTAAAGTACAACAATAAAAATGCCATGTTTATGTTTGAATCCCAAAAAATGCAGCAATTGGCTTTCCTCTTCCATCTGGGATATTCAAGCATCCCAGTTTGTTGCTCTTTGCTATTATCTCTGCTATTTAACATATTTTTCACTTAATCTGGTCATTAACCCCACAAAAAATTCCTGTCCAGCAGCCTGAATGGCAAGAATGTCTTGAAAATAAACTGAGACTTGGAAATAAACTTTCTGTTGCCCTAGGATTCATATCAGCGAGGCGTTGCATGCCTCATTAATACTTCCAGGATTAATACTCGGATTGTATGAGTAAGAGAATACTGCAACATGTCCGCAGTGCATGTGTACCACCAAAGTAATGCATGCAGCACACGTTACATGTGACCACATGAAGCCAGTTACCGTCTGTTTTCTTTAAGCTCTTGAACACGTAAGTTTCATGTGACTGAAAGCTCTTGGGGGGGAAGGAATTTGGGGTCAAATGTATTAAAACCACAATTTTTTTCCCCTGGATTTTCAACATTCTCCAAATGCAAAAATACAATCTTTCGTTCATCATTGAAAGGGTAAGGAAGAGCACTTTAGCAAGCTACACATGTAAGTTTTATAGTAAAATAACAGGCATTTACAAAAAAAACTGCATATTAATCCAAATTCCCCCCAAAATACAAGGGTTTTACATACTGACTTGCTAATTATTGGTCTGTAAGTAACTGTCATAATCCTCCAACAGATTATTCTTACCTAAATTAAAAACACAATTACAGCATAGAGATAGTATGTCATGATATGTTTTGTGTAAACATGACAAAAAATGGCTGCAAACAACTTCTGATTTTTGATAATAACATGTCAACTTGATGCAATAACTGCACAGGTCTTCTCGCCTTGCTGTGTACTGACCACCGGGAAGTTCGGGAATTCTCCCAGTGGGCCAGTCTTGTGAGGTCCAGTCTGTCTTTTTCAACCCCGGCATCATATATTCTACGTGCCAGGGGTGCCAAACCCGTTGGTGATGATTAACGGACAACGACTTATTTCATCGGTGGCCATAACCTCCCCCTGGTCAGCAGCAAAATGTACCAAGCCCCCCCCAGGCGACAGGAAGTTCCTGGGCTGCGCTTTGTTGCTAGTCCACCGCAGCTCATACCTATTACAAAATCGACAGGGCGATGCCTTATGTAATACCCAACATGCTTCCCCTGGATTTCAGAACCAGCAACTGAACGTTCAGGATTAGATCATCATTTCCATAGTAAGTATTAGACTGGACCAAACCAGCCCAGTTCAGCTCATGGCTGGAGGTCACCAGCACTGCTTCGTCTCTGATAAAGAATTTAAGCGCAACTTAAAAGTAGCGCAATGGAGTTGATGAAGGAAATACACCAATAACATTTGGAGAGAGAAGGAGAGGAACAAAAAGTGCTCCAATAACCTTCCAGGTGTATTTCATTCCCTTAGTATCCTCATCCAATCAGTATCTCATATTTTAGATTCGGACGATGTCATTTCAATACTGCACTGTCTTTGTTGACGGTTACCAGCGTTTGTCAGTTTGTTATATCTTTATCAATGATCATTCTGCTTAAAATATTTTTCAGAAATTCTTTATCCTTGCCGCACAGTTCGGAACGCGAACCTAATCAGTGTCATCTTACAGGCTGAGCCAGTCAATCCGATAGGCGATATAGGCAGCCGCTATATATGCTGTCATCTTATGAGGGGGCGCCAACTTGCCAGCCAATTTCACTGCCTCGGGGGCACCGGCGGCGATGCTCATGTAGGGGGTTACCGTTAATGCTCATCCTCAATTCTACTTTGTTACTTAATTTATATCTGAAACAAAATCAGTGTAAAATAATTACAGCAAGGGCATAGGCTTGATTTCCACACCGGTAGGGACCAAATCAGCCCCGAACACCCGCCCTTTAAACACCCACGGTACTCCTACAATATTGGCAGTTACATGTTCTTATACCCAAATCTATGCCCTTGACTAGGAAATAAATAAGAGTATCATTTGTTTGAAAAGGCACAGTTCAAATTAAATATGATTGATAGGATTGATTCGCTTCAGTGAGAAAATATCTTCAGCTGGAACATAAACAGTCCGATATTTATTAACAGTCTGCCGGTGACTCATTGGACTCACCTGGTGTTTCACATTCGAAGGAGTTAATTAAAATACCAGCGATTTCATTTCCAAAGTGTCAATCACAGACACTTTGTAACAGACCAATATTGGTCTTCATATGAAGAACAATTGAAGTTTACACCGTAACGTGTAGTTCTAAGACTTTAGCAGCCTATATAAGTGTGTAGTAGTATGCAAGTTGTAACAATAGGTATAAGATGAACATGAAAACCACAGAAAATAAACACTAAACATTTCACACAGATACACAAAGTAACACACACTCTCGAATATTTGCTTTGTTCACAACAGACCAGTTGTTTTATACGAGGAAAAATTATAAACATAGGCTATAAATTCAGAAAACATTACATTTAGTGGACAATAATAAAGTTTAAAGCCATAATTTTGGTAAATAATAACTATAGCCTGAACCCCCCCAGACTGAATTAATAAAGGATCACATTCTCATTTTCCTTTTTGACGTGTCAGCGGAGTAATTACGGCTCGGTGAAATTTTCATTACAGTGTAAGTGACTTTTAGGGAGTTGTTTAATGATCAGTAAATCGTATCAGTGCACCCAGTGAAACACCGTAATGTGACAAGACTGAAACGACGGAACATGCGTTTGATAGCATTTCATTATAAACGGCTTAAACCCAGTGAAACACCGTAGTGTAACAAGTCAGACATGCGTTTGATAGCATTTCATTATAAACTGTTTAAACCAGGTTTACTGAGCAATAACCCTATATATGGTGGTTATCATAGCTTGTTTTTTTGCTAGCCTACTTTAAAACGGTGTAAGTCATAAACATTCAGACAAATGCATACTTGTCTTCAATGAATCAAGATCATTTTGAAATATATTACTTTCCTCAGAAGGAAATTTATAGGCCAATGATTCAGTATAGTCAGTTTAGTGCTACTTTTAGCAAAATGTACAACCGCGTATAAATAGGGAAAACATTATTTTTAATCAGCATTCCTATTTGATTAATGTAATAGATCTGTCGAGCTCCACAGAAGCCATGTACGTATTCTGTCAGTTTAATTGCAGCTTAAGGGACCGGATTTCGATCGACGGCACTGCTAATTCAATTCAGTATGTGCCCGACCTCCTGACACTGGTGCAATTCAAACTCTGTGTGAAACAGTACACATCAATGTGTTCTATTACTCCAGGGGGAAAAAATGAGATTTTCTGTGCTGGATCACTTGTTTAAACACATTAATAACGTCACCTTGAAAATAAACCCAGGCTGTAGATATATGTATTTTCCATTACATCTAGAGAGAATTGCCATGGTATGACATCCATTGCCCCAGATCAGGCCCAGATCAGGCCCGCCGTTTCCAGATTAGATCCAGCATCTCCACCTGTTTTATGGTTGCATCTGGTTCAGCAAAATAAATAAATAGATTACATGGATTAGATAGGACAGACAGACAGATAGCCAGCCAGCCAGCCAGTCTGATAAATAGATAGATAGACAGATAGATAGATAGATAGACAGAAAGCAAATAGATAGATAGATAGATGATAGATAGATAGACAGACAGCAAATAGATAGATAGATAGATGATAGATAGATAGACAGACAGCAAATAGATAGATAGATAGATAGACAGACAGCAAATAGATAGATAGATAGATAGATAGATAGATAGACAGACAGCAAATAGATAGATAGATAGATAGATAGATAGATGATAGATAGATAGACAGACAGCAAATAGATAGATAGATAGATAGACAGACAGCAAATAGATAGATAGATAGATAGATAGATAGATAGACAGACAGCAAATAGATAGATAGATAGATAGATAGATAGATGATAGATAGATAGACAGACAGCAAATAGATAGATAGACAGACAGCAAATAGATAGATAGATAGATAGATAGATAGATAGATAGATAGATAGATAGACAGACAGCAAATAGATAGATAGATAGATAGATAGATAGATAGATAGATAGATAGATTCTGTATTTAGGGTGTTTATCTAGTGATGCCTATCTGTGATCATATAGCCAAATATTAATAGGCTAGAACAGAACTCAGAATTGATATCACCGGAATGGTCGTTACTGGGGAGGGAGCAAAATCTAAATTGAAGTCAGCACACTGGTGTGTCAGTTGGGGGTGTTCATGCTGCTCCCCCCGTGTAACGGACACTTGCTAGTTTTCACCTCCCCCTTGGCCTTCTACCATTCCAAGGTCTGTATTAATTTTTAACCAATGCCATATGGGCCAAGTAAATGGGGGAAGGCAGGGCGGGGGGGGCAGGAACTGGCTGATGGGTGTTTTTAGTGCAGCATGGCCGGTCCTCGTGCTCAGCAGCCATGGTGACAGGAAGGTCTGAGGCAGTATAAACTCTGAAATTGCTTTTGGGAAGATGGACGGCCGCTGGCTGAGGCCTTTTACGCAAACCATCACCTCTGGCATCACGGCAGCACCCCCACGACACCACCCCCACGACACCCACCCCCACGACACCCACCCCCACGACACC
>JABFEB020000132.1:14348505-14359687 GCA_019775895.2 Stomatorhinus ivindoensis
CCCCCCCCCCCCCCCCCCCCCCCCCCCCCCCCCCCCCCCCCCCCCCCCCCCCCCCCCCCCCCCCCACTCATGGCAAGTCATCCAAACACCACACACCCCAGGGCATCCAGCGGCAAAAAAACAAGTCATGTCCCGCAGTCTTCAATCCTCCCCCAATATACAACTGATGATTTTTGTGACAAGAAAAAAGTAGTAGATAAAGTAGATAAATGGCAAAGCAGAAGACAGAATAAGCCAGATGCAAGAGGGACGTGACGAAGGAGCAGAACGATGGCGTGATCAGAAACACAGAATGATCAAGGTGAAGGGAGTGAGAGAGCGCCACTTACAGGCCACCTGTCCCCTTACACCACTAGGCAGGTCCTCCAAAAACAATTAGGGGGGGGGTGGCCCTGGGCTTCAAATATATCCAACTGCCCAGCCTCTTACAGCCCAGACCACACCTGTGCCAAGGGGAAAGGCAGCGACCCTCTGTCATGTGACAGAGGAGGCAGGGGGGGGCATGTCTAGGTCAGGACCGGGCATCCGTTTGCAGATGACGCAGATACAGGAAGGAAGATAGGTGGGGGGAACGGGATCCGAAGGAGCTGGGAGGGGAGAGTGCGTATGGCCTTGCTCAGTCCTCCCCCTGCTTCCAGCACTAAGAGGCAGCACTGCAGCTCATTCCAGCCTCCTAACAGGACCTGATGCCATTTGGCGTGGGGGGGCAGGGGGCCCAAGGCGGCCGGGTTTATCAAAAAACCGTTTCTGAAGAGCCACCACCCTTGGTAACACCCCCTCCCCATGTTACTCTTCTCCCCCTCCGTCTACAAAGCTTTTCCCAACCTGAGGCTAATTTTGCCAACTTTTAGATTTTTCCAATCTTCTCTCACCCCAACCCCCATGCCAGCACTTGATCTTGCCATTTATGAATAACAGCCTTGTCACTGGGCCTCACCGCTCATTCAGGGACAGCTTGGTGGTGCTTCTCAGTACAACATTCTGAGAAGAGGCAGCACTCATTTTGTCTTCTGTGTGCCGGCACGCTCCTAGGACAGACAGGCACAGAGGCGAAGACCTTGATGCACGGTAACTATGGTGACTAAGGTTAGTACAGTAACTGTTCACATAATGTTAGGCAAGTACAAGAATTCAGTAATAGACCAACGTAGGTTAAAATGAATAAACTAAACTAAATTGCAAATTAATCAAACGAAGCAAGTTGACAATGAAGAATATTCTATAGTTAAAAACCACACTGCCAAAAAGAAAAGCTACATCTTATGAAAACTGTACAACTTTAAAAAGTGAGATTTTTTTTATCATGCTTCGCTGTACAGATGTTGGCTGGCAATTTGGCTTCTCAGCTAACAATGAACTCTTCTTGGGGACCCGTCTATTTTACGAACAAATTCATATCCATTTCCAAACGGAGGTGTCATTCGCGTTTTAATACAACACTGACCACAACGTTTACATTAAAACATCACTGCACGAGCAAAAACTAACCGACTAGGCAATCAGTTGGCGTTATTTAGTTACTTACCGTTTTCTATGCTGCAGAAGTCGCGTGCTCAATCAGCAAATTACTAGGCAGGCAAAACCTTAACTGATCTGCGTTCAAGTTTCGTGTTTATCCCCTAATATTTGTGTCCTTAGACACTTCCCCATACAAACACTCCCTGACTAATACGACTTAATTTTACGCATAAAAGCTTTGTGATTCCAACAACTTATCATGCTCTACCTTCTGTGAAACGAAATGGTGGTCAAGAAAAGATACAATATGGGTGGAATGAATGGTATAAATAGTGCTGCGTCGAATCTCGCGAGAGTTGACGTAACGTCCCGGAAGTAGTGCTAGATCACGCCAGTGGATTCTTTGGTGCAAGTAATGTGTACAGCAGCTCATGGGGGCTATCCAGATAACACCAGGTGGTGGCTGATAGCATCTAAAGTACTAAGAGAATTAACATATGCACCATCAGTTGCAGTGCAGCAGATTATCCTCTAGTAAAGCAGATTTTATGTTGTGAATGAGACACAGACCAGACTGTAATTGTAAAAGTGTATCTTAACCAGGGCCAATCAATCCTGTAGGCAACATAGGCAGCTTGCCAGCCTATTATATTTAGTCTCAAACGTGGCGCTGCAGCAGTGATGTTCACCTCCGGTCCCATATGAGTTTAACTAAACAGTAAATACGCAACTGGGAAATGCAAGATCAGGTCTGGTATAGGATGGGCGATAGAGTCCTTTGGAAAGGCTGTTGTTGGGTGCTTGGGTGGAGGAGTTCACATAGTCCATCTTTGGTTTTCTTCCTTCCTCTTTGCAATATTTTGAAAATTGTGTGAATACTTGTCTTTTTCCCAGCCTTGGTTGGCCAGGTTTGTCATGCAGGCCCCATTGAGCCAAGCCTGCGTGAGAATTTCCTGAGAAAGGACAGCAAACAAAACCCCTCAGCATGGGGACTTGGTAGCTAGCAACAGCCCTATTACAAAGCTATCTCTTTCCGGGGGGGGGCTGATGAAGGTGGGATGGGAATAGAGCCAACATGAGACGTGACCCAAAGCATAAAATCCAGGAGCAGGGTTAACCAAAACAACAGAGTAAAACAAACACAGGACTGGTGTTTCGGGGGGCGACCAGGAAATCAAACGTACGTGTGGAGATTACAGGTTTTGGGACGGGAATCAGCCTGCAGTTTCAGGTTACTAGAGGCAGAACAAGCAGAACACACAAACGTATATGTATTGTGTGACACAAGGGGCAGGTGGAGCTGATCAGCTTGTATGAACCCAGTTACCTAAATCTCCTTTGAGGCCCATGGTGGCCACTTCCCATCCCAGGAGGCTGCGGTTTTGTAATTTTTTTAAGAAAAGGGAGACAAAAATAAGCCTATAATTAAGTATTTATTTTACGGGCTTAAGACTGCTTTCTTAGGTGGATATTTGACCTCGGCCCTTTGAAAGAATTAGGAACCAGGTCTGACAATTGGAGACAGTTAACCCTTTTTAAATGTGCCCCATGAATGCGCTTAGAATATCTTTAATAATGTCTACATTAAATATAACTGGAATCTGTGTTAAGCAAATTTCAGACAGCAAACTGTGTTTTTAATTAGCCCCAGTATGGTTGCTATATTTCAGGTAAGATCCAATCAAAATGCCTGTTTGAAACCAAAGGAATGTGTTTCCCACTCTGTCATAGACTGCCAGGCAAAAAGGCAGAATCCCATCGACAGAACATCATTATACTCATACTCCAAACATTAAGTAAATAGGATAAGCTAAGCACTGAAAACCTCTCTTTCCACATCACACACCTTTTAACAGCTATGCCTGTGTGTCAGTTTGTCAATGATCAAAATTAAAGATAATTAGAAATGATACAAACTAAGCTTGTGACACAATATCATATCTTATTCAGACATTGGCAAATTGCCATTTGGCACAGACAAAAAATAGGGTATTCAAATTATTCAAGTTATTGCATGAGCAGTAGAAAATCTGATCAAAAAAATGTAATGAAATACACCACCCATGGCTGGGAGAAAATGCTTTTTGCCATCAGCAAGTATAATTAATGATCAGCTTAATGAACTTAATAAGCAAGGTTTTATAGTGAATTTTATATGCATTCCAATTCCCTCTCTAGTAAAGCAATGTTTCTGACAGAGGCTGTGATGTTGTCAAGGAAACTGCACATAGAAAGACAATGCTGGAGACATTCACTCCTCAAACACTGCACCGAGTCAGGATCATCCTGATAAAATGCACACTGCTAAGAAAGGGACCATCTTGATCTTGTATTTTGAATATTGAGTCTTGACAACAATATTGACAATGATGCCTTCTACACTGGTGCATTCCTACAGGTGTACCAAATCAGCCACGTTTGGGCAGGACTCCACCTTCATTAATAAGCTTTGTAAGCACATTGTACACGACATAGAGTCAGAGGCACCGCTAAAGATTTTTGGGCCAATGAATGCGTATTAAATTAGGGCCTCGACCCAGACCAATTCAATTATGATTGAAAATTTCTGGGGCCCCTTTTACTCAGGGACCCTTGGAATCGTCCTAACTCCACCACCCACTTTATGGCTCCCTTGCATACAGTGGATGGATCCAATGTAACAGAAGAGATATGAATTTTAAACTCACATATTTAACTCACATATTGACTTCATGCAACCATGCACTAATGTTCTTCAGTAAACATGGATAAAAATTACAGTGGTACCCATGTATGAGTTTCCAATGCAGAGTTAAATATGGTAATATTATGATCAAACAGAAAATATTCAAACAAGTATACTGTATACAATATCATAGACATAGATTCATAATTCACAAGGACTGCAATTTCTATATTTGGCCACATGGCGGGGCCATTCCTCTTTTGATTAAAACCATGAACAGGCCTGACTTGGTCTGGTTTGAGGATTCTTTTTGCTTTTGTATATGCTAACATTACTTATACAAAATATATTATATGCTGCAATATCTATGCTCATCTAAAGAGTCTTATAAAGTACAAATGTACAAACTCCTCTGTGTCAAAGTGGCTGTTCTGCTCAAGTCATTTTGGCACAATTTTGTTCCATATGGAAATATTTGGTGCAATATATGAGCATATATCTTTTATTACTGAAGATGGAAATGTGCTTGTATATTGTGGCATTGCAGCACATTCTAGAGAGTGAGTGAAGTCTAGATATTTTGAGATGGAAGATAACTGTTGTTAGACGTAAAAGCAAATGCCACATTAAACTCAATAAGAAAATACGAGGCTACGTAAATGCTTCATTGAATTTATTTTATTTGCTGAGATCATAAAGAGACTCATGAGATGATTGCATCAGTTTATTCTGTAGTAGATGGATTTGGTATTTGGTTATATACTTGTGTGTGCATATATATACACACATATATGTGTGTGTGTAGCTGTAAAGACCTTTGTATATGATGATATGTATTGTAGATTTCATTTTTTTGTACAGTAGCTGTTGAGGTCTAAGACAGCAGAATTACTCCTAGGCATATCTTTTAAGCATTGCGTTTTGGCACTCTCTGCCTGCATTGACAAGAATCTTCTGTGTAACCACACTCTCCTGTGGGATTAGGCTTAAGTAAGATGTAGAAGGCTGATGGGAGTCAGGATCAAGTGTTGAGACTGGTTCCTAAAGCTTGATAGATCTTAGCAGTTCACTGCTTGATGTTAATCAGGGCAAATGGTATTCTGCTCGAATTAGATTTTCGTGCCGATTAGGCAGAGGATGACTTTGGTTGATGTAGTTTGTGGTATGTCTTGGAATTGTGTTTTGATTGTGTGATAGCAGTAAACACTAGCAAGATTGATACAAGTTATTCTCTGGTAGTCAAGGATATGACCTTTATGTACTTAGGAAACAGCTCTGAATCTGTGAACTCAGTTGTTTTCCTCTCTACCTGTGGCTCCCATTATTACCAAAGCCTCACTTGAAACAGGATCTACTGCTAATTTTGCCAGTTTCCCATTCAGGATTATCTGAATTTCATATTTTAAAACGTGCAATACTGCATATTTCTAATTTCTACTGATAGTAGCAGCTGTATAGATTCAAATGGTTTCATCGAAGGTAATGACTTAAGTGATTTAAAAAGATAAACACAGTTTTCTTAAGACTCCCCAAAACAACATTTATGTGCACTACTCGTATTCCAAATCATTTTTAAATATCAGCTACTTTAACTTGACCTAATTCCAAATACACGTATATTATTGCCGGAAAGCCGGTAAATTTTATTCTGCCGTGACATATGCAGAGAGGAAATGGTTAAATTGAGGGGAATAGAAGGAACCCCCAGCTTGAGCTGTCGTCACTTTTTTTCGGTCAACAGTGGAACAAGAGTAGGACAGACTGGGGTGGGGGGGGAGAAAATAGGGGGCGGAGTAATCTTGGCGGCGCCACCTTGAAAAAACAGCCGCGCCGTCCTGTCAATCTCCATGCGACCCAGACAGACCTCAGCCCCGCGGCTAGCGCTGAGAGCCGCGTCATTGTTGGCTGGCGTCCGCTGTTCCCGATGTCTCGAGCGTCGCCATTGGCCGGGCCGGGCGAGACGCTCGCGCTCACGTCTCCCCCGCCCCCCTCCTTTTTGTTATTGTAGTGAGCGAGAGTTGAGGCTTCGCGAGCAGCAGGATGTGCGCGCGGAGACTGAGAGGCTGATTGACTGATAGCGGCCGAGATAGACGGAGACAGACGCGCTCATTAGTCGCGGAAGAGCGGGAGGGAGACGGAGGACCAGGGGGAGAAAACCTTCGCAACTGTGATCCGTCCGCTGCGCTCGCCCTTAGTTGCTCGTTCTCCTGTTCACGTGTAAGTACACTTACTCATCTCTTTATTATTTTTTTTTTCGTCCGGGTTTCCATTATGAAACCCGACAGGCGGCTTCGGTGCGCCACGAATGAGGGATCCGTAGTTAGAGGGGGGGGGGTTCGCTGGCTCGACCGCTTCACTCATCAATCCGTCTGTCCATCACCGCCGGACCAGCGCCGCATATGTATGGTAATAACGAGCAATAATTCTTAAGTCTGATTGGCTTTGAGAAATATTTGGCAATAGATGTGTAGATTGCCAGATAGCACCTCCGATACCTAACTCAGACCTTCCTGAGAGCAGGGTGGTCGCGGCATAAATCCTTATTGCATGGAATCGTTCACCTACTGTATTTACATCCGATTTTGCCCGATTTCAGGTCACGACCATCGCCAGAACGCTCCTCTTGGATATCGCATGTAATATTAATATTAACGTTGTAATATTATTGTCTGTAACAGACGCCTCTACTTACACTTAAACCAAAGTTATAGCCTTTATTTTATTGGCATCCAGTTAATTTCCATAATCACGCGTTCCGTTTAATAAACCATGCGTTTATGTATTTGAGAATGCCCTAACCTTGGAATCATCGTGAATGGTATGTTTTTTTTCTTCATATGATCGAGTTATAGGTAAAATGTCAGCCATAGTAATACTGTACATTGAAATGTATCTTCATGGTGGTTCTAGATAATTGGCACCGTTTCGAAATCAGGAAGAGGCACAGGAAAAGAGAAACTATTTAAGTGTAAATGTTAAAGTACTGAATGTTGGTACAGGGCAGTGTAAATTAAGGAAATTTAGGGGGTGTTTTTGCAATCCTGTGTTGGCGGCCAGTCTTTCAGTACAGGAATGTGAATCGTAAAAGCAGGCTCCCATTCTCAGCTAGGGTTATGCTGGAAAGGTAGGTTCAGGCAGAAGGACAGACCTCAACTGAGGGTCTTGTTTTGACGCTGGTGTTCGACGCCAACCTCGTGCCGTCCATACCTTCATACAGTCGCTAGCCACGTTGCTGTTTTTGTCTTACAAGCCAGCTTAAAATCATAAAAGTTCACGTGCACACGCAATCCTGACAATAGGAGAGGTTTATCAAACCATTGCATTTATTGTTGTGTGACGTACGATAGCTATTCCAGACGGGCCCTTGAAACCTGAACGAATAGTTTCTCTATGACTTGCTGTCGACGGTAACTTGAAACGACCCCAGTTATTTTTCTTTCACCAGGAGGCCTCATGCAGTTTTATCAGAGCAATTAACCCTGGCTTATTTATTTATTTTTTTGGGTTCTACCAAAACTTGCAACGGTGTTTCGGGGGAATAGTGAAATTGGCTGTCTGCAGCTCTCGCGAGATGCAGGGTTGCGTTGACTGGACTTGTGTGGCTCCTTCCTGCATTAGCAGCTAGTATTGTCAACAAGCCCGAACTCCAGAACGACCTGACCTTCGTTACACGTAGAGCTTATTCTTCCACACTGTCTGCCTCCTTCTCACTCTCGCTCTCTCTGTCCCCATACACAAACCACCCCACCGAGGATTAACCCCTTCCCTGCTCTCCATCCAAGCCCTAGAATCCCTTCTGCTTTCCTGCAACTTATCGCATTTTTCCTTCCTCCCTCCCCCCAGGAGGATGTCCACAAACCCCCCCAGCAGCAGCGACGCCTGCCTCAGCATTGTCCACAGCCTGATGTGCCACCGGCAGGGCGGCGAAAATGAAGGCTTCGCCAAGCGTGCCATCGAGAGCTTGGTGAAGAAGCTGAAGGAGAAGAAGGACGAGCTGGACTCCCTGATCACGGCCATCACCACCAACGGCGTGCACCCCAGCAAGTGCGTCACCATCCAGAGAACGCTGGACGGCCGGTTGCAGGTACAGCCTGGCGTGGACTGGAGCCCCGTGACGCTCACACGGACAAGCAATATGGTGACATCAGAAAACGCAGCTTTAACAATGCGCGTCTGATTCAGTCAGCCTTTGGTACGCCTCCGCTCTGCGAATGTGCGGAGGCTACAGTGTTGCATAGATTTCCTCCCACAGTCCAAAGACATCCGGTTAAATGAACTGGTGTATTCTCATAATGTGTGAATGTGTGGACCAGCGTAAATACACATGACTATATGTGTGTGTTTGTATAGGCTGTGGATATGTAGTATGAACTGCTATATATAGCATTCGGCCAAAACCCCTTGATATTAGTCATATAAGGAAGGAGGGGATTCTGAGAAGTTGGAAGTTGCTTGGCTGGTTTAAGGCCAGACAGACGGACAGAGTCAGTGGAGGGTCAAATGACAGCCAGGAACGGAGTCCAGCATGCCACCAGCACACGATCAGCCGTCAGGGCCGCGGGAGGGCCGGCGCAGAGCCCAACACTGCTCACTGTTGGCCAAACTTTCTTGTGTGTGCACCCCTAACCCCCACCCCCCCAGCTTAATGAGTAAGGAAACCCTGGTGGCAGTATTAATGGGGAAGCCCTTGCCTAGTGATCAAGGATTTGACCGCGTAAGGCTTGTTTCGCAAACACAGGCAGTAAGCGTGAGAGACTCGCCCCACCCCCCATTTGCTGAATGATAAGAACAGACCGTGTTTAATAGACAGAGTAAGCCGACGTTGGACTCTTTCGGTGCCGCTCGGCCATGAGCATTCCAGGCCCCTCGGACACTGGGCCAGTCGCTGTGCGGCTGGGGGAGAAAAACGAAACCTTTGAGTGACATCTGGGCTGCCTGGGGGTGCTTGGGGGGGCTTGGGCCATGTGAGGGAGTGAGGAGAGAAGAAGGAGAAGCAGGGACTTCCCTGCCCTCCCCCTCCCCGTAACAGAGAGAGAAACAGAGGGAGGGGTGGTGGGGCAGCGATGGTTGTTTTGTCTGAGACACAGGAAAGGGGGCAGGGTTAAGTTAAGCCTGTCTGTTTCTTTGTGTGTGTGTGTGTGTGTGTGTGTCTCAGTGTGTTGGAGACCATGTGTATTACAGTATTTCTGAGAGTTTCTGTGAGCGTATGTGTGTCTATCTGTCAGACTCGTGTATTACAGGGCTTTGAGGAATTTCTGTGTCTGTCTGTCACTGCATGTTACAGCGCTTTGGGGAGTTTTTTTTTTTGTCTGTCTGTGTGTGTGTCTATCAGTCTGTCAAAGTGCTTTGAGGAATTTTTGTGTCTGTCTCTCGCTTAGACTGTATTACAGCGCTTTGGGGAGTTTTTTGTCTGTGTGTGTGTGTGTGTGTGCGTGTGTGCATGTGTGTGTTTGTCTATCAGTCTGTCATAAAGTGCTTTGAGGAATTTCTGCGTCTCTCTCTCTCTCTCTCTCTCAGACTGCATTATAGTGCTTTGGGAGTTTTTTCATCTCCATGTGTTTCTGTGAGGCTGTGTGTGTATTACAGTGTTTCTGGGAGTTTCTGTGAGATTGTGCATTACAGTTAATACAGTTTTCCGAGTGTGTATTATATTTTTTATTTTTTTGGGGGGGGGGGGTGGAGACTGAATAAGGGGAAGTTTTCTTGGTTTTATTAATCACCAACAACCTCAAACACTAAAAAAAACATTAGAATAACTCCACATTAAATAACTACACAAACAAAAAAGAATTAAAAAAATTAAATACAAAACTCCTTTAGGCAACCAAAATGTTCCCACACCACTGACTCGAATATGCCTGGGTGCTCTTGTGATCTTAAGCTTATTACCCATCTCGAGCTAGTGAAAATAGCCTAGCTTTTACTGCATGCATGATCACATGACACACAGTTGGAAGACAATAAAATGGGTACAATGTGTAGAATGCACAAAATTATAAAGCTTGTCCTAACTTCAAATAGAATAATCATTATGTGATTTCCATGTGTTGTAGTGTTAATTGTGAAATGAAAAATGAGATTTGTAGCATTGGTAATGAAATGAATAGCTGAACAGACTGTACCTGCGGTGGTGAGTTGGGGGGGATGGATATTGCAGAACCACAATATGAGATTATGAACATTTGTATCAAGGTTTCAGTCTTGGTTTCAGAACCATTACACCACTAATTACACAATGTTTCTGGGAGCTTCTGTGAGAGTGAATATTACAGTTTACTCTGCGTGTGTGAATTACAGTGTTTGTGGGAGTTTCTCTGAGAGTGTAGGCCTATATTACAGTTTTCTCTGTGTATATTACAGCATTTCTGAGAGTTTCCGTGAGAGTGTATATTATAGTTTTCTTTGCGTGTATTACAGTGTTTAAAGGAGCATTTCTGTGACACTGTAAATATTACACTTTACTCTGTGCATGTGAATTGCAATATTTCTGGGAGTTTGCATTTGACTTCACACTCATTTACAGTTACGCATGGGGGTTTTGCCAGGTCAGTTAATGTGTGGCCCTCTGTGCAGAGAAGTTTCTGCACTTTAGGGAATGTGCCTGGCCTGCTGTCTTCTTTCTGGGCATATGTGTTGCTGTGTTGCGGGTCGATGCGCTTTTTCCATGACAGAGTGTTGCGTAATGCCGCTTGGTGGCGCGGTCTGTCCAGCATCATGCAGTGTGTGAGTGTGGGTTTCAATCTGAACCCAGCCCTCTCTCTGTCGGACTGAGGGAATTGGGTAGGATGTACGTTGGACATCTACTCGATGATCCTTCTTAGACCTGCCCGTTTCAGCGGTAAAGCCAGGTTGTTCCCTGTATATTCTGGGGGGGGTTCTGAACTTCACCTCATCATTTCGTATCTGCATCCCCTGCTTCTTCCCCCCCCCCTCTCTCGGGAAGGTCAGAGAAGGTGAGACATGATGTCTTAACTCAGCAGCTCGGCTCCATTCTGGCTGAATGGATTGAATTAAACCTCCAATCTACTCACCCCCCCCCCCCCCACCACCACTCACTTT
>JABFEB020000132.1:14361883-14375565 GCA_019775895.2 Stomatorhinus ivindoensis
CCCCAGGTCGCCGGGCGAAAAGGCTTCCCCCACGTCATCTACGCCCGCTTGTGGCGCTGGCCAGACCTGCACAAGAACGAACTCAAGCACGTCAAGTTCTGCCAGTTCGCCTTTGACCTCAAATACGACAATGTTTGCGTCAACCCCTACCATTACGAGAGAGTGGTGTCTCCTGGCATCGGTAAGTCCCATGGCTGACTGAAGTTCGTTCTCTCTCTTTGTGCCGAATATCCCTTAAATCCCATGTTTAGTTAATGAAGAATTAAAATGCATTAGTTATTGAGAGCATCAGCCTTGCGTTCAGGCTGATGTGAAAGAACCCAGTGGCGGTCGTGCTCCAGTATTGCCAGATGCCCCGCCCAATGCAGCTGTATTTTGGAGGAGGGGCTTAAAGGTTATATGGCCTCTTAACGGCTGCAACAGATGATCGCCTGCAAACCGATTTATTGATTTAATGACACAGAGAAGGCCAGCATGAGTGATACTTTCAGAAGTGAAATATGGTTCGAGGGGTGGGAGTCAGCGTAAAAAGGCAGTGTCACATTTACATTTACACAGTGACAGTTGAGAAATCAGGGTCAGCCATTCCTCGCGGCCTCTGAGCCAGCAACATTTTGCCTACAAAGTTTAAATTATTCAAGATGGAATATTTTGGAATGTTGCTAACGTTTTGCATATTTTTCTGTCTCTGTCTCTCCTTCTCAAGTGGGCCTTAGTATCCAAAACACAGGTGAGACTCGTCTAGACAATTTTAATACACATACTGTCATCCACTTATAATTGTGTGGCCCAGGGACGGTCAGTCCTATAGGTGACATCGGACCTAGGGTGCCAGCTACTGGGGGGACGCCAGTTTGCCAGCCAGTTTCACTTTGCCTCGGATGGGGGCGCCAGCAATGTGCCGAGACCATTACTGGTATGGCCTGGCATAATCAAATGATCTCTGGTCACTTTCGTGTTGTGACGGAAGGTGGCATCAGTTGTCCTGACAACTGATGAAGCAGATCACGGGGAAAAAAATAGACGTTTTGTAGTTATCAGTAAGTGACTCATCTGTGAAATATACTCAAGCAAAATGAACAGGTGAACCCCCCCCAGAATGGTTTTTATATATTCTGAGTCAAGCTAGAGCAGCTGTGCTCAGGCCTGGCTTGGTGATATCTTGCTGATTTTACTTGAATTATTTTGTTTACGTCTTTGTTTTGTATTGTTTTATTGTCCTTGGTTGCGGAGTAGGTGAGGGAATACCTGTAATAATGACACTAAATCAGGAAAAGCTGCAGTGTTGATTATTTTAATCAACTCTTTTAATGATAATAGTTAATAAAGAGCTTGGATCTCATTTGTTTTTCACAAAGTATAAATAGAACTGAGTGGGTTTTATGAGCAACTTGTAGCAATTTAATGTTATTTTCACCATTGGGGATTACTGGTGGTTTACCAGCGTGATTCTAAATGGAGTTTATAAAGAGCGTGCTGCAAGAGTGTTTATGTGATTGTGGAACAGCTCAATTAAGGGTTTTTTAGTTAGGAGATGAGCTGAAACGAAACCCGTGGTACCGGGATCAGAGTTGAGCTTTGCCACTGCATTGCAGATCTGTGGATTAATAGTAAAACACTGCGAACGTGCGTAGATGAAGCAGTATACTTTCCTGTCCACACAACAGCAAGCTGAGTTGGGCCTCAGTGAAGTTATGTTTGAATTGCCAGTGACCCCCCCCCACCCCCTCACCTCCTCAGGCCGCGTGATCAAAGAGGAGTTTGTTCCCGACTGCATACAAATGGAAGTCCCTCCCCGAATGCCCTCACAGCCTGACCACCAGGGGGCGCTGAAGTTGCATCCACCGGAACACTACAGCCAGCCCCTCCCTCCATTGCAGCTACCCCCAGAGCCGCCCCACGCACCCCCACCAGTTACCCTGTATCCCAGCATCCCCATGTCCCCTCCCAGTGAGTGCCTTTTGAACTCCTATCCGGAAAGGTGACGTAGAGGACATCCGTGTAACAGAGTGTCTTAGCCATTGTCTCCTGCACTGGCCAGGCTCACTGGCTGCCTACACAGTAAATGTTGTGTATTTTAATACTGAGGGGCATTTATAAGCGAGAATGCTTCTAGTCAGTGGCTCTGGAATTGACTGATTTATCTGCCTTTTGTAACATACAACTTTTATTAGTTAATATAAATTTTAGCTTTGCCTTATTTTTGTAAAATGATAAAAAGACGTTATCTATGGCCTGTAATATCTCCACCTCCTTCGCCAATTTTCATTTTTTAATTCCTAATTGGTCCGTACGCCCCCCTTTCTCTCCTCTCCCCCTTCCCTGCACACCGCGTCCCGTCCTCCGCAGCCACCAGCTCCATGTTGTCCATGCAGGGGGGGCACGGCGAAGGCCTTCTGCGGATTGCCTCCCCACAGGGCCCAGGCATGGCCCCAACTCCACCCCCCACGACACCCACGCACGGGCCCCCGCAGCCTCCGCCGGTGCAGAATGGCTACAGCGGCTCCAAACACGCCGCACAGGGCCAGGGCGCCTTTCGCAGTGAGTGTCCGGATCCCAGCTCTGTGTCGCTCTGCTCACCGTCTCGGCATTAAGTATTAATAGATCTCTCGTGTTTTTCTTTAAACCCTGCAGCTACCTGGACGGGCAGCAGTACGGCCTCCTATACCCCCGTAGGACCCCAACAGAATGGACGTAGCCACCAGCAGCCGCCCCTTCACCATCCCACCCACTTCTGTACGCCTGTCAATCAACCGGCTTCAGCCATTGAAGTCCTTTGTGATTTAAAATATGGATTTATGAGCGAGTTTAATTTTGAGATGTTCCCCTCCCAAAACAGGGTCTCAGCATCAAAATTCAGCCTCCTTTCCTCCACCCGTTTCCAACCACCCAGGTAATTCACGACTCGGTGGCGTGACTCTGCACGGTGAGGCTCGACATCACGGTGCCCTCAGCTGTGTCACTCTCTTCTCCAGGCCCAGAGTTTTGGTGCTCCATCTCCTACTTCGAGATGGACGTGCAGGTCGGGGAGATGTTCAAGGTCCTGGCCAGCTGCCCCGTGGTGACGGTGGACGGCTACGTGGACCCATCTGGAGGCGACCGCTTCTGCTTGGGACAGCTGAGCAACGTGCATCGCACTGACGCCAGCGAGAGAGCCAGGTCTGTGTTTCGCCACTGACGGCTGACTGTCTGTTTGCGTTTACAAGCCCAGGTGCGAGAATAGCCATGTCTTCCTCTGCCAGTCTACTACCTGCGTGCCTGACTAAAGTCGGTAGATAGTGTATTATTATTATGGGGTGTCTGTGATTGGAAGGTCACTGGTTTGACTCCTGTCGCCCCATAAACAAGGCCCTTAACCCTGAGTAATGCTCTAGGGACACTGAGTAAGGGGCTGACCCAGCACTAAGACCCAAAGCTTTGCTCTCAGCTATGTTTGTATATATGTGTGTGTATGTATGTGTCACAGGAGAGCAAGATGGGATATCCAACGAAACATTCCAGTGTAGCTGTACTGGTACTTGTGCTAAAGGCAAATAAAAGCATTGTTTCAGCTGCTGACAAACATAAATAGGCGGTACAGGCTGGCTCAGGGACTGGGACTGGGACTGGGACTGGGAACATGTTAAATCTGCCCATGCAGGTTTACTTTGAAGGTTTGAAGGTTCTCTGTCTTTGCCTGACTCTTAATATTTATTATATCGAGATATGATAAAACCTTACTTATCTCTTGGGAAATTAGGCATATCTCTCACCGTATGGGATTAAACAACAGAGCTTCAAGATACCAAAAATAAAGAATACAGTAAAATACAAGAAATACGGAATCAGTAGTACATGGATGACTATTAAAGGGTTAGATTTTTACTAGTCTCTAGTGTTTTGGTAACGCCATTCTAAACTTGTTTGTTTTCCTTATGCCCCCGCGTATCCACCCGGCCCCCACCCTTCCCCCCCCCCCCCACCCATGCAGGTTGCACATCGGGAAGGGGGTGCAGCTGGAATGCCGGGGGGAAGGCGACGTGTGGATGCGCTGCCTGAGCGATCACGCTGTCTTCGTGCAGAGTTACTACCTAGACCGCGAGGCAGGGAGGGCACCGGGCGACGCTGTGCACAAGATCTACCCGGGGGCCTACATCAAGGTCAGAGGTCATGGGGGGGTAGGGCGTCTGGGGCGGGGCCAGCCTCTCACTGCTACAAGGCTTTGCTTTCTCCTACTTCGAGGTTTAACTATGTAGTTCTGAATATATGTAGTTATAGCTTCTGTTAAAGCAATCCAAAGGGCTTTGCCTAATCTTCCCTTAATAGTCTTGAAAGTCATTTCTGCCATTGAGAGGATTTTTAAGACGAAAGAAGAATGTGGTTGGTCTGAAGATGTCGTCAAACAATGGAACCCTTCAGTCTTTGCTTAGTGACTGAAAGTAGGGCCTGGATTAAAAGTATGTGCTTTTCAGATGCCTTTTTTCTTCAGTTTATTTAGTAAGGTTTTTTTTTAATCCCTTTTTTTATCCTCTACGATCTACAGTTCATTGTACAAAGGAAAGAATGTTAAAAGGTGTAACACTTTGTCTAATACTCGATTTAGTATATTTTTTATCTGGTTCAGTTGCCGTGGATCTAAGTGGTACCGCCTTTGAACGACTGCTTCCCTGTTTGATACTACATAAGATTTGGTGAAATGTGCTGTTTAAGGAAAGCCTGCAGCAAAAGCGTCGCACAGGAAGCCGAGGAGCCGCTGCAGCATGGCAGATGGGGCAGACGTCTCACTAGTGCCTTCTAGTGGCAGTTCTGGCATATTGCGGGGACTTTCTGATTTCAGCCAAATGCCATGTAGAAATACGACCCCCCCCCCCGCCCAACATAAGAATGAACTAGATGTTAGTCTTAATAAAGTCGTGACTAAAGTAAGTATTTTTTTTTACGAGTCAGAAGTTTTCATGAGGATAGAAACCAAATTTTATTGGTGGACCGGTGAGGAGGTTGGGGTGAGAGGAGGCGAGCGCGGCGACGCTGATGACTCCTCCTTCCCCCGCGCAGGTGTTTGACCTCCGGCAGTGCCACAGGCAGATGCACCAGCAGGCCGCCACGGCCCAGGCGGCGGCGGCGGCCCAGGCAGCGGCGGTGGCCGGCAACATCCCCGGGCCGGGCAGCGTGGGGGGCATCGCCCCCGCCGTCAGTGAGTAACGCGTTGGCGGAGCCACCGTCCGGCAGGGCAGCACGTCTTGGCCGCCTGTCTGTCAGCCTGATCGCCGCCCCCCCCCATGCTCGGGGGGACGGCACAGAAGGCCGCATGAGTCAGGCCCACATCCCGCCAGGAGGGACGGCAGTACTGATCACACGTTTCATCTCGGCCTTTTCCAGAAAAGACTGAACCCCTGAACTCTTTAAAACCTGCATTTCGTCCGTGTTCTGTTTTCTGTCTCTGTCTCATATCTGTGTCATCCTTATAGGTCTTATTTTCATATATTTATATTCTATTTATTACTTATTCTGCACTTCGACCAGCAAAAACAGTATTTCAGCTGAGTCTCCGCACATCGTACATCAGAGACTTACTGTAAGACACTTTGTTTCGCCTGTGCACTTCAGGAGCCTCATCTTCGCCTCTGCTCCATCTCCTCTTCCTCAGGTCTGTCTGCGGCGGCGGGCATCGGGGTGGACGACCTGCGCAGGCTGTGCATCCTACGCCTGAGCTTCGTGAAGGGCTGGGGTCCGGACTACCCCAGGCAGAGCATCAAGCACACCCCCTGCTGGGTAGAGGTGCATCTACACCGGGCCCTTCAGCTGCTGGACGAGGTGTTGCACACCATGCCCCTGGCCGATCCAGGGCCAGCCAACTGAGGGGCGGGTGGGGGGCAGCCACGCCAGTCCCCTCCGGCACATCGCACACGCCCACAGGAGAAGATCACTCACTGAGCAGATCATAATGAGGTTCAGTTACACAGGAAAAAGCCCCCATCTCCTTTGTCCCAGGACCAACATGGCTGCCTGCATCCACGGCGTGATCGGATGCTGAATAGAAAATCACCACTGCCCTTTTTTCCTCACTACATTTGGAGGCTCTGAGATAAACTCTTAATCCTTGGGACTGATGCTCAGTGACGCTCCCAAATCTTCATCTGCTCCCTGCTCATAAGAATCTCGACAACCAAAACCAAGGGATGGTTACAGCACCAAATTCATACCAACTAACCGTGTCAGCACTTCCGGCTGAGCTGTCGAACTGCTTCGCGTTTTGCTGTTATTGCTTTGCGTGTAAAACGTCACTTTTATCGAAACTAGCTTTATTTCCTGGGATTCTTCTCTTCTTTCTTGAGCTAACGTTTTCTTCCTTTTACAAAATGCACCAAAACTTACCAACAGTGAAAGCCAAAAACAAACAAAAAAAGTTAGTGGTATAGATATTAGTGATTGTACTTTACGGTTTTTAACCGCTTGCCAAAACAGCGTAACTCACCAAAGTCAAGATACAGTACCTCAGACCAAGTTAAAACCGCTGCTTCTTAATCCAAAAACTACAGATGAATGGTGTATAAATCGTCTCTTGTCCCTGGTCTGTTGAACCTTTGGTCTTCTTTGCAGAAAGCATGGTCTCTTGCACACTTCTTCAGTGTGTTACCTCTTGAGTTCCTCCAGTAGGAATTCGGTAGAAATTCGGATGCATAAATCAATAAATTTCATTTTATATGCCCCTGAGCAGGGATGACTGCTTAAAGGAAAAAGTATATATGTACAGTGCAAATAGTGGTTAAATTTCCCTTATACATGAATGTGAGAGCTAACTGTTGGTCCAGAGTTACAGTTTGTACAGATCTGTTTTCCGTGCCTGGCTAAGAAGGAGGTGTAACGCCCGCGTTGCGTTGCAGCTCCCGCCGATCTCTTCGTTAAGATGAATGGCTCCGATTTCAGAGCCGGTTTGGGTCTGCGGGTCCCGTTACCGGTGTGGCAGGCACATGAAACCAATATGACCAACAGCGCAATAATATTCGAGCGGACCCCCAGAGGAAGATCAGCCCTGTGATTTCAGTCTGAGTCACGCGGTAGGTCTGTGTCCGCGAACCGCAAGCCGTCGGTCGGGTTGCGCGGTTGCGTCGTTTCTAAACGCCAGCTAGCACGGGTCACCCGAGTGGATGCGGTCTCAGGTGAGAGATGATCAGTGAATCTTAATCCAAGAAACGGGTGACTCGTGTGGTCACCATCAGCTTCGGATTGTCAGATTTTTTTTTCTCCAAATCTGTAATAGGTTCGTGCCTTTAGTACAAATTTCATTATTTTGAACCCCTCACTACATTAGGAAATGTATCACATCTTATCCCTGTTTTTAAATGTATTGCACTGACTATTTTGTGGAAGCAACCTACAGACTGTATAGTTAGTAAATGGGAAATGTACAGAAAAACTTTTATGTATGTGCAAACAATTTGCCGAATAGGCTCATGCAGTAATGGACTACAGTACCAGTATGTGTAGTAAGATTAACAGCTTGTGAATCTTTAAAGTGCTATATGCAGCCACAGATTCTATATATTTTGAGTATTTTGTTTTTATTCAGTATTACAATAGACTCTGGTAAAAACATAAACACTATGTTTCATTGCTAACAGCTTGTGCAGACATGCATACTAAAATAATGTTTCAATTTTTTTATACATTTTTATTTTTAATAGTGGCTTAGATGTGGTTGGTACTGAAATACTGATTATGTGCATTTAATTACTGTGGTAAAATGTGCCCCGAAACATTGTAAAGAAAAAATAATGCGATAACTCTACACCATAGTATGCAGTTGTGTGTTATATTAAAGAGTTTTATTTATTGTGAATAACTGTTTGCCTCAGTAGGGTACCATCAGTTCCCATATGAATTTGATACTGTCATGCTATGGTAGCTAATCTGAAATGTATTTTTTTATTATAGTATCTGGTTTTAAAATTTACAATAAGAGTATTATTTCATCGAAATGCTTTGCGATATATAAGTGAGACTCGCTCATCTTTGAAGTTACATTTATGGCTTATCTGCCTAAAGCCTGTTTCGGTTACTTAAAAAAATATATAACAATCTATAATCAAGTGTGAATCAATTCAATTTGGCTTTAAGATTTTTTTGTTATTATTGTTATAGTTAAATATTGTAAAAATGCTGCTCTTAGTGTTTACTGTACACCAAAGTCAATTAAAAGTACTAGGAAAAACTTTTGATATAAGCTGTAATGATCTGATTTCACTACTGCAGAGAAAGGAATTGAGTGTTTGGTGTGTGTGTGTGTGGGGTATGTACAAGCGATTGATTTATCTATACTTGAATATGGATCATAATTTTTCAAACCAGATGACACTGTAATATTAATGGGCTACATAAAAGTCGTGGAAATTTTACTTGGTGTTTTACATACACAAAGTTAACTTTTGTAGTAGTTAAAAAGAAGAAAACGGTTTGAAAACGCGATTACACAACATTTTCCAAAAATCTCTCCTACATCAAGTCAGTAGAGTGACAATATTATCATGCTTATATATTGAAAATAAAGTGTAATCATATATTTATAACTATTTATAGGTGGTTTCGTGGGTCACATGCTGGTTTCACTTCTGACAGGATGAAGACTTGGATGGTTTTAGTGTCAAGTGTCTTTGTGGGTGTATATTTGTTTGTTTCCAGTGGTGGACTGGAATCCGCTTCTCCGTTTTCCTCTCATCGCTAGTCTCCCCACCACCTTTCACAGTATAAATAATGAATAATCATCCTTTGCGCATTGATAATTATTATTTTTTCGTGGGAATCAAACGTTAATGGGCATGGTAGACAATTATGCATTAAGACTTATATGGCGATTGTTAAAGAGACCAGGAGTCTTTTCATATACGAATACATGTGCAGGAGCGTGAGCTGGCTAGTTAACGAGCTTCTGGGATCCGAAGCCTGTCATTTTTTATGTTCAGCGAGTAAAACGTATAACCTGAACTCAATTTTGATGACTGGTACTTTTCATGACCTCCTAACCAACAGCTGTCGGCCAAGAGCTTTCAATAGACCGCAATGCCCAACGTGGACCTGGACCTTACGGCCCCCTGATCTTGGGCCATCGGCGGCTCTCTTGCAGGGCGTGGCCGCCTTTGTGATAGCCGGAAGGTGGGCCCTGCCGCCCTGATTGACGTGCTCGTCTTGCCGGAGGGGGCGTCGCTGCGCTTAATTCAGCGAACGTGCCCCGGACTCTGGGCGTATCCAAGCCGGCAAATGAGCATGTGGGCGTAGCCTGACTCCCTCCCAGTACCAGTGCCGCGCTGCAGCCGCATCCTAGATTGAGCATCCCTGGCTTGGAGCTAGAGGGAGCACCATCACATCCTTCGGAGCCACAGTACCGTTACCGGTGCCTCTCAGCTCGGAGAAAGGCAGCGAAACGCCAGAAGCCGCCTGGAGTAGCTTCATTCACACGGGTCCTAAGAACTAGGCCTATATAAAGATTTTTTATTTAAAGATGAAATAAATACGTATATTTTTAATTTAATTTCTAACAGCATCACAACATTCGCAATCTCAAAATGGCTGAGATAACCAATTTGAGACCGACGTATGGTAAGTAGCAAGCTAACTCTGATACCGTCTCTAAATCTGCGCTGTATACTATGTATCGGGCGGCGTATGGCTACCGTTATGAATGAAGGTTTTCAGATCGGCTGGAGGTTTTAGATATTCCCCAGGCATTTCGAGCAGGAAAGGCACCCAAAAACTGCAAGCCACGTGATGTCGTGTCCATTATGTGTTTCTAATAGCAGGCAACTGGGTTTATCAAAACACTAAATGAGTGAATAATATATCCGTGATCAGGTCGGGGATTTTAAATGATCGGATTTTCCTTCTCCGTTTCATTTAACCCAATGTAAACTCATAATTACCATTTGGATCGATGTCGCCAGGCTAAAAAACTGAATGTAGAAAATCTCGGTTTGAGCAATTTGGCAAAAAAATAAATAAACCACACTGAACACATTAATAATCGAGTGGATATTTAAATTATGAAAGGTGAAATAGCATTAAAATATGTACTGTTCTTCCTTCCCGTTCTATTTAGGCTACTTGTTTATCAGTGTTTATAATCTGTCGTAGGGGATCTTTACAGTAACTCTTACCAATTGTAACTATGTTACACCTTTAAAAAAATGAAAATAATATATTTAATAGTTAAGTGTTTCGTGAAGTATAATTTTCCCTATTTTACAGCTTTTTCATGTGTCAGGTCGCTGCCACTTGCTTCGTCATTTGCGCCCTGGGAGGGTGTGGGAGAAAATATTGACGTATTTGCCCATTTGTGTGTGGTGGGGGGCGGCGGTGAACGCAATAGGATGCGTTTTAGATTTTGACTAATTAAGTTGACGAATGCTTTTAAATGAGCAATTTAGATCTGAAACCGAGAAGCCGTATAAGCTGTACCCTGTGACCCCCCACTGCTAGTTGTACGTGTTCAATGCTTTGGATGAGTATGACGTTATGTCTATTCCTGGTCAGGCATCGCCAATCTCCGCTCATCTATTGTTTTTTGTTAAGACACAGAAACCTCGTACATTCGCATATTTTTCACCTTATATATGCATCGGTCTCAGGTCGATTTCTATGTATATTGTTAATTTCTAGCCGCTTAAGTGCGTGCTCTATGTGGCAGAGCACACTGATAACAAAATGGAGTAATAGTACAGTGTTTTTACAAAGTGATGTGGTGTTTTTCGGTATTGGGCAATTCACGCAAGCTGGTTGGATAGACGAGGGCAGTGAATTGTCTTACGCACAGCGATGAGGGCTTTTAACAGAGATGCTCAGTAGGTTTAACACTTAAGGAAGAAACGCCTTAAGTGTCAAATGCGCAAGGAATGAAAACTGGGCCCTTTGGTGTTAATAGTGCTGTATATATTTCCTGGACTCTCTGCTGTGTGGAATCCTTTTATAATATGGGCTGTAATCAGAATGGACACTGGTCTTACTTGTGCTGTTAGGGTGTTATACCCACCACAATGTATGAGGATATTTGTTGGAAAAAATAATGATAACACCTTATTTAAGGGGTCAGGTTCTTTATACAGTCCAATATCTGAAACATGTTAGGCTGCGATAGCTCCCATTTTCTTCAGTTTGATGCACAATTGGGAGATATGGGTGTGGTTTATAACAATCCTATCAATTACTCTGGTAATTATCCGTCTAACAGCTGCTTATCTAGAGCAGAGCGCAGCAAACGATGTGAGGCAGGGGAACACCCTGGGTGGGACGCCAGTCCCTCACAGGGTGCACGCACACGCAATCATACGTCTCTGCTAATGTAGAGACGCCAATTCATCTAATTCAGTCACCCACAGTGCCACCCACTAGTAATTATCACATCATTTATTTTAATAAACGGTGATAAGTACTGATTACTGATTATTGATTGAATTTTATTGTACCTATTGTGTGCATTCTATTCTATTCTATTCTATTGTGTTGTGTGCGATGAAACATTCTTGATGAAACTTCTTTTTGAACGCAGTAGTCCGCGGGCACCCCTCCCTCGGTGTTTCCCAGCCTCATGTCCTTGGCTTCCTAACACAAGTTCCAGGCTCCCTGCAACGCCACATTTGAGTCGGTCTGCGTGTAATTTAAACACTCGCTATAACAGATGTCGGGAAGAACTCCTTGCAGTGCGGGTGGTGTCCAGAGGGACCGTTTAGGCTCTGTGAATCGCTATCACAGCTTCCATGTTGCCAGAATTTATCTCCTTATCCAAAAATACATTTTTTAGCAACAAAATTTATCTGAAGTCGGCTGCCTGGTGAATCGTTCGGGGGGCGATGCGTTTGACTAGGTTACAGAATCAGCGTCAGAAGAGCGCTGTCTTGGTTGGGTCCAGCAATCTATAAGCATCGTGTCCTGACCTCTGTGTATCTGTGTGGTCTGGTTAGATGGCAAAAAGCTGCACTGTGGTATTATGTTATGTCCCTAATGTGAACTGTAAATCACAGGCAGTTATTTTGGTTATGCTACGGCATTAAAGGTCATTCGCCTGTATCGTGGCCGGCAATAGGGCTCACTGAGGGTTTTCACAGAGGCCCTCATGCTCTCTTTTAATGGATTTTTTTGTTCAGGCGTGGAAAGGCCATTAATCTCGGGGAGCGTCGGGCTGCCAGCTGACCCGGCTCTTACCTGGGGTGCTTTTTTCTGGACACACTGCGGTAATGACTGGTCGTACAGTGGGGGAGCAGGCTGAGGACAGTGCTTCATAACGCAGTGTCCTCAAACAGCCCTTCGCTGCCCTGTCGTCTTGTAAACAGAGCTCTCTGCTGAGGCCACACACTGAAAGCCCCATCAGAAAGGGAGTGGAAAAGATAGGGATCTCCTTAAAACGTTAAAGGCTTGGTCAGCGTGTTAGGGGACAGGGGTGCTGTTTATGGTTAGCATTTTTTTGCTGTAATAATTATTCATAAAGGCACATAATAAAGCATAGGATTAGGACTGTTATGCTGGATGTGAATGATGTCTGAAATCGATAGCCATTTTGTTCATGAAAATATAAAAATATAAGCATCATATTCTAGTGGTGCTGAGCAATGGCCTTCCTCCTGGCGGTTGTGGGGGAATTTTCCCACACTAGCTGTGGATTTTATGCTTCTTGACTGTTTCTGGAGGGTGAGCTGCTTTGTAATTACTTGTAATTACTTGTTGCATTATTGGGGAATGCAGCGTGACTGATTGACGGGTGAATTTAAGGTGTTGAAGCTGTGTTCATCTGTATTGAGCCGATCAGCTTTCCTCTCCCGTTCAAACAAAACCACCGTCACACATTTTCTTTTGCGTCATTCCGTGGCGGAGCGTGGGAGCTGAACATGTACTCGGCTGAAAAAAAGACGGAAATGACTTTAAAAAACAGAAACTTGTGCTCAGTGCTCAGGAGGCGAAATGCATGGGTGCAGCCCATGTTTTCTCTGTATTGCGACAATTGCTGATTAAAGATAAACATGCAAAAATGCTGTTGCATTATTAGCAGTCTAACAGCTAATAAAGTGAATTCTAATTCTCAATCAGTTAAAAACCCATCAGCCTTTCAGTTGTATGTGTATTAATTGTACTATAAAGAGGAATTCCAGTTACAATTTTTTTATAACGCTCAGCTGTGCAGCTGTCGTAGCACCGTTCCAGCAAAGCACCAGATATTTTTTGTCGCAAATAATTATGTTAGCAATATTCACTGTCCTTACTGGTGCTCCAGAAATATTTACTGGCTTTATAATATGTGATAACACAAAGAATATAATGCTTGTGCTGGACATAACCTCACCAGATACTTTTCAGGCACACTTCTGAATAATGTACACCTTTGAAAATAATTATTTGCAAATGAATGGCTTATGGATCCAGCTGTTTATTATTTATGATGGATTTTAATTGCATTTAATTTAGCATTCATTATTCTGGCCCTCGCTTCCTGCGCCCTGGGTCATTCCCCGGGACGCTGACGTGAGGGGGGCCCTCAGGTGGCTATTGATATTCAGCAGTAAATCCCACGAGTGTTTGGACAGATGAGCCTCCATCTCTAACCTCTGCGTACCTTAAGACACTGGCGCCCGCTTTCGTGCAGCACTGGTGCACCACCCGGATTCCCATGGAAATCCCACCACTGAAAACTCTCTGCTACCCCCCCCCCCCCTCCCCCTGTCCTG
>JABFEB020000132.1:14382246-14408392 GCA_019775895.2 Stomatorhinus ivindoensis
CTCCTGTATGTTGCCATGGTGATGCATGCTCTGACAGTGAGGAGAGGAGAGGCTGAAAGGCTAATAAGTTTGAGAGAATGGAGAAGTTTGCATAAAGGCAGCTGTGTCTCCTGTGGCCCCCTGTCTGTGAGGATGATGAACGTCTCGCTTAAGGTGGGGGATCAGGCATCAATTATTAACGTGCAGGATGGTAACTATGTCCTAGTGGGTATGACACTAATATTTCAGCTTAGCTATTGTCTTGAAGCTCATTCCTGGGTCATAAAAGGACATTTTAATGCAGTAATATTCCATATTTTAATATGGAATTATATTAATATTCCATATATTACTGAGGAAACCAGGCTAACATTTCATTCTTTGACTGACTTTTTGACTGTGGTGGTTGTATGTACAGCTCTGGGAAAAAATTAAGAGACCACTCCATATTTAAAAAATTGCATTTTAACATCCTGATTTAATCCTGGTTCCGCTGGCAGAAGGCTTCACTGCACGACAGGCTGCTTCCAGGCTCAAGGGTTCTAAGACAGCAGTGGTGAAGAAGGTGAGGCAGGAGAGACTGGGAACAACCAGAAACCAGTCAGAGGGTGGAAGTGACTTTCTGTTGCCAGAGATGATTGTCAGATTATCCGACAGTTTCTCATGAATGGAAGGATGACGTCAAGTGACCTTCCAAAGGAATGGGACACATTACGTGCAGGTGTGAAGTGCACTGCTGGGACAGGATCGTATCAGGCTCCTAGAAGCAGGACTGAAGTCCCATAGAGCGAGGAAGAAGCCCTTCATTAATGAGAAATAGAGAAGAACCAGGATACAGTTTGCATATACATATATATATATACACACACACACACACACACTATTCCAAGACACACCTATAAGCTGAGAAATGACTGAAAGAAAAAATGATGTTGTGGTCTCTTAATCTTGTATACACTGCTATGTACACTTATAGATCTGGAATTTGGACAGAACCATTCTAGGTTGCACAGATCATATGGTGCCTGTTGTTCATTTTTAGGTCTTACAGCAATAGAATTTTCACTGTTTCTCTCAGGTCTATATGTCATACCTCTTATATTTCACAGCAAGTTCTATTTTAGTCCTGCTAGCTGCATCCAAATTTCAAATTTTGCAACAAAATAGAAATTCTTTACATTCAGTCTCTTGCCTTGACTGCAGCAGTCCGTGGGATCAATAACTGCAGGATGTTCTGCCAGGAAGATTAGGAAGCAACAAGCACTGTGGAACTATGACAGATGCTAGGATCAATATCTGGGCAGGGACTGGCCAAAGAGCAGTGTCAGTCAAGTGTATCAACCAATGAAACTGCACCAGTCTCCGGCCCTTAGCTGCACGGTGTTCTACATATAAAAGCAGGATGCCACCCTTGGTTAAGCATTGAGTACTGGCTGCTTCCTGGAATATAGCTGCGAGAGACCAATAGGTGACCTTCCAAATGTACAGGCATTTGCCAGAAATCTATGTAGATCAGGCATGTGTCGAAATCTGGGATGACAGTCAGGGGAGGTGGTTCCGTAGATAGGAACTGACTTTAGATCAGCATGATGGGTCAGAATTGGCCTTAGCGATTCAGTCAGAAATCAGTATGAAGGACAGGAAGGAGGTCACTTAAGACTGAACGCTGCTGCAGTGCCGGGATGGACGCCTCCACTTCGGCGACTTCCACAGCAAAAATGAACACTGCTAGTTCAGCACTTACTACCGAATTACTCTCTTGCTCAATCATTTAACGTAATGATTGCAGCCCATGCTAATGGTGTATTATCAAGCCTAAGGAAGTACCAAGTGCACCAGTGAGTCCAAGGCAACATGCATGCCCCCAACCGTGTGTGGCCCCCTAAATACGTATGCACGTCTTCTTGATGGACTCTTAATGTGTGGGCACCCAGTGGACGAGTCGCTTCAGCTGGTGAAAGGCGAGGTTAATAACAGAAAAAATAATCAAGTTCGTGGAAGCAAGACAGTTTAAACAAGAAATCGGAGTGAGTTACATATTTGTAAAAACTATCAAATGTGACTGCCAAGCATTGCATAAATAACGGTTTTAAATCTTTTGCTTCTTCTTAATGTTGGCAATCTGACTGTAAGTCAAAGCTTGGAGGACATTAAGGTCAAATGCACTTGACCACAATCCCCCCCCAGCTGGAGTGGTCTAGAAACCCCACAGGGAAGTACTGTTAGAGCTTAGAGGATGTGGATCGTTACTGTCCTTGAATATGTACTACAAAACTCCACCAAAGCATAAAAATAAAAGAAAAAAATTCAATTAAAATAAAATTAAATATACGGTAGGCCTATAGATATACCATTTACTTTTTAAAAATGTATTTGGCAAAAAGAATGCATCGGGATTAGCTAAATGCAGAATATTATAACTGATAAACCACATCATAGCCATTAATCATGTGTGAGTGGTGCGTCACCGGGCAGCCTGCATAACGTGCATTAGCGTATTTGTGTTGCACTCCTTGGCTTTGATTCAGGGACTTTGTAGGCTATTCAAATGGTAGCTAATCGGCTCACAGGCGCGTCTCGTTTTAGTTACAGACGCATCTCATTTTAACAGGCAGTTCTGTGAAGCAGTCCTGCTGTGTCGTTCCTTACTTGTCCCTGGTGAGTGATCGCAAATGAAGGGAATCTAGTTCAGAAACTAGAGATAAGAATAATGTATTGACAGGTGTGAGGTAAGAAAATATAGCAATAACGGAATAACATAGACTTTTACGAAAAAAATAAAGGCTTGGAATGTTGCTCATTTATTTGTATATTTATTTCAGCCGATAATCAACAGTGTATGTTTGGATTTTATCAACAGCCCAAATAAATTCTGGGTCCCACAGGTTTCAGATGATTGTTATTCTTTTGTTAAAATAACCGACCAAAAAAAAAATAAAATGACCTGACCTTGGAGGTTTCGTTTCAGTAAGCAGTGGGTGTGTGAAGTTTTGCTTTGAGGTGTCACTGTGTTATTTATCTCCGTGGCGATGCGGTTACGCCGCTGTTGATGGAGGTTACCCGCACCGCATGGGACCGTGTGAATCGCAGGGGTGACGAGAAAGCTGACTGGCGGGGATTAGAGGAGCACCGGACTGGGCATACTCTGCCCAGAAACAGCAGGCCGTGAGACGCAAATGCCAGCGGCGAGAAAGCGGAGGCGAAAACGGGGCAGAAAAACGTCACCCATTTTAGGGTGATGACGCGCTTCATTCAGCATCATTTCACCAACAGCTTGGATCAATGATTTCATGTGATTCGATACATCTGACTCATGAGGGATTCAAGGAACATTCAGAAAACTAAAAAGAAAATTATATAAAGGTGCAAAGCAAACTTGCGCTGTACATTTATATATAACTAATAGCCTAACTGAAATTTCATTACCGTAACATTTGCAACCACTGAATGTGAGATAGAATTGTTTATACACAGAATCTCAAAAAAATCTCCTTAAAATGTCATTTTTTCTATTTTATGTATGTCAAATTATTTATTTAAAATAATAATATAAAATTCTATAATTTTATAGAATATCATCACTTCCATCAACCACATTTTATAATCCAGTTATATTTATTATATTGATTTATACCAAAGATTGAACAGGATATATTTAATGTTATTTTTAAATCTGTGTGGTGTGTTTTTGCTTATGGATGTAACCTTGTCTAACATAGTAACTTTGTCTTGTGATTGGCCCACAAGTAAGCGGATAGATAGTTTTACTCTGGTAATGTGACAAATCTGCATCGTCACACAATGATGGCAAAGTCACGCAAATAGGAAGGAATTCTTTGCAGTGGATATACTCTTTATGAAATATTACGCCAGTGCAAAGCAATTTTAAAATGTTGCTGAGATCAATGGGACAGAAAGGTGAGGATGTGTTGAGTAAAAAAGGAGCCTAACCCATTATCCTTGAATCGCATCAATATGTTTTGACTGCATACATACTGTGAGTTCATAGTCACTCAGGCACCTGGTCACAGCCAAGCAGTCATCCCAGCCAAGCAGTCATCCCAGCCAAGCAGTCATCCCAGTCAAACAGTCGCAGGGCTCATGTTTCCAACCGAGCAGGATACAAGCACAGACATATGGTGTCACACGCCCTAACCCACCTTCACAGGCACACACACACACACACACACACACGCGCGCACACACACACACGCGCGCACATGTAGGGTAAACATATCCTTATGGGGACCGCTCATTCACGCATGTCACACACACACACACACACACACACACACAGTGCAGGATGACGTTGGTTGGTTGGCTCACTCTCTCTCCAAACGGCATGACACTCCCAGTCGCTCGGCTAGGTTCAACATTAGCGCCAGGCCACCCCCACTCCCCCACGCCTCCCCACCACACGTTACCATGGTGACACTGGGCAGCAGCAGAAGAGTCTGTGCAAACAGGGAAGGAGACTGGGGGGGGGGGGGGGAACCACACTGCAGTGTTACAGCCCTGCTTGTATGTAGCTGCACAGTGTATATGCGTATTTATATATTAATGTATGGGAGCAGCCAGGTATGTGACAGTGACACAGTGACGAGGCGGAGACACAGTGCCACGAGACTGAGGCGGTGCCCGTCTGGAATAGATTGAGCATAATGGCACAAAGGATTCCTGCCCCTTTTAAACATTGTACCAAGGTATACCATTGTTGGTAATATGCATTCTTGGGCAGGTAGGCGACTCCCAAGAGAGGACTGTCATTTTTGGGCGGCCATCTAGGGATCCAAGCCTGTCTCTGACTGACATTGGCCAGCGTGACTTATTAAGTACGTAAGTCAAAGGGAGGTGCGTATGTTTCACCACCACGCAGAGTTGGCGAGGGTGGCGTTGTCAGTCAGCGAAGTGAGGATTTTCGCCACCCAGGGGTGGTCTATCAAAGTCCCTATCAAATTCTTTACCCAATCACGAGAAAGGCGTTCGGCTGCGGCTCGGGGGTCTTTGTTGGTGGCAGTCTTTTCCAGCCCCTGTACCTGCAAGCCTTCTATTTCCTGTTTTGTTGGTTTCCCTCAAAATTTACAGATGAAGAAGAATCCCAGCCCTCGTTCTTTTTTTCTCCCACCTTTTTTGATGACCATCTTGTTTAACCATCATTTACCGTAAAACATACTGGCGATCAACTGTCCTGAATATGTGGAAATGTGGTCCGCGCCGTGTTAGTGCCAGAATAGGCATCAGGGTCCTGCAGTGCATAACCTGTGTAGTTAGAGGCTATCAGCGCTCTGTTCATTTCTGCTCCCCGCAGTGTGTGAGCCGTGGGGAGCTGCTGGTGTCCCTGTCCTACCAACCCGTCACCCACAGGCTCAGCGTCGTGGTGCTGAAGGCCAAGCACCTGCCCAAGATGGACATCACAGGCCTTTCTGGCAGTGAGTATCTAAATCTACTTCTTCTCTTCAGGTTCCGTGCATGAAGTTATTTCAGAAGATATATCCATCCATCCATCCATCCAATTTTCTGTTACTGCTTACCTAGTGCAAGCCTGCGGCTTATCTCTGACACGAGGTGGCAGGATGCAAACCTGCCTTTGCCACTGTTGATGACGCAGACAAGTACACATTTCAGGAAATTTAGACACACTTATTCACCTAAACTGCATGTTTTGAGGATTTGGGAGGAAAGAGCAAGCACAGACATAGGGTTCAACCATGAACCGCCCTGCTGCCCTGAACATCATGTGTTTTGCTTGTTGGATTTTGGATATTCTATGTCATTTATTTTAGGGGTTCAATGGATTTTTTAAATTTGGAATTTCTTTTTATTTCTTGCGGTACCCAGCCAATGTTCTGCCCCTTCTATTCCTAGACCCATATGTGAAGGTGAACATCTTTTACGGCCGTAAGCGCATCGCCAAGAAGAAGACTCACGTCAAGAAGTGCACTCTCAACCCCATTTTCAACGAGTCTTTCATTTACGACGTGCCCGCGGAGCTGCTGCCTGACGTCTCAGTGGAGTTCCTGGTCGTCGACTTCGACCGCACCACCAAGAACGAGGTGGTGGGCCGCCTGGTGCTGGGTTCACACAGCCCCTGTTCCTCTGGCGCCCTCCACTGGCGGGAGGTCTGCGAAAACCCCCGTCGGCAGATCGCCAAGTGGCATAACCTCACTGAGTACTAGTGTAAGCTCATCCCCCACGCTCACACTCACATACAAAAGCTCAACTTTCAGAGAAATATTTTTTCTCACCTTACAATCTTATTTTAAAACATTCATATGGAAAAAAAAAACCTTTATGGGACTTGTACAGTGAACTGTTCTTTGTGCCGTTAATAATGATTATGCGATTCAGTTAAATTATTGCAGGAATTTTTGTTCAAAGAAAAAAATGAATATACTCAAATTGTGCAAAAACATTGGGGAAAATTTAAGCCGATTGAATGTGAATAACCAAAATACACAGCGCTGTGTTTGTATTTGTTCTTTATGAGGTTAAATGTTCAGAGCAAGATGGAAAGAATTAGCCCCCTCGCAGAGTTCACACAAAAAGACTGTGACCTGTCAGAATTCATGCCCCTCTTTCTCATTCAGTTCCTCTTCCGTTGGTTGTATGTTGGTGGTATATACAGTCAAATTATTGCATGTCTTAATAATTAAGAAAACTACGGCACAAGTGCATATAACTGGAACTAAACTAGACAAATAACCAATTATTGAAGTGTCCAGTTATTTTTAATGGATATTCAAACTGGTCACATTAATAAAATAAGTTTAGAAAACAGATCTAAAACACAAATCCTCCTAGAGCAATAGAGTATGTGAGAATGGTAATTGGTTACTTGGGAAAAAGTGCATCTCCAAATGGGAAAATACTGTTATTTACATGATGACGACGATGACGGTGACATTTTATTTTTTGTTTTTTGAGGATGGCACTGTGCCTGATCCACTATGACTTATATAATTTGTCGATACCGTGAATGTTTTAAGGCATTGTGCATACAGCAGATTTCATGTTTCCACATTTACACGCAAAACCCTTGTGGATGGATGGGACTACAGGTTTAAACCGGAGATATTCTGATATAGGTAGCGCATGAAAATAGAACGAAATGTATGTGTGCAATAGGTTGCAATTAAACTTTAACCTGTACTTTTCCCGTATTCATTTACTTTTTGTTTTAATTGCTTAGTGAATCTGTGTCCATGGCTGTGATGTCAATATGCTTTACTCCTTTGAAATGAAAACTGATGAACTTATCTCCCAGACTGAATTTGAACATTACCAGTTTACACGTCTAATTTCAAGCAATATGGATTTTCTTGGAATTATTTGCTTGATTCCAAAGATTTAAGTTATCCTAGCTATGAAAGAAAAATGTCTATTATACCATTTACCATAGTAATTACTGTATCTGACTAAATCCAAATACCTATTGCCAGATCATTTTAAATAAGTAATGTTTGTATACATAGTTTGCATTTTACATCTTTACTGCTTTGCATTCACGTAAATACTGGCACTACCCCCATTTGAACCCACCGGATGCCCACATTCATCGTGTCACCCATGTAAAGCAACATCCACCTTTGTGTCCATATGACACTCACAGAAACACTTTGGAGGATGGTGGGTGATGATTAGCACATTGGCTTCCCTTGGTCCTTCAGCCTTTCTCAGTGTGCTTCGCCGCCTGCGTTGCATTGATTACTCTTATTCATACAAAGTGATTTCTGAGCCAAAGTTGCCTTGGAAAGCTTTGAACTGTTCTAGTCTAAAGCAGCTGATTCGGATAAGTGAGCCTATCCTCTCAACTGAAGTAAACTGTAATATGTATGAATCACAACTTGAACAACTATAATTATTATCAGCACAAACAAACAAGTATGGACTATTGGTGCACTGGTCTGAAGCTCTGTCACTTTCTGCAGCAGGAACACTGTGATGAAACAGGTTTCGGGTGACTTGCCAAACCACACGAGTCTGACTTCCCGTTTTCTCGTCTTGTGATACGGCATCTTGCCCAGGTGTTGCATCCAGTTTCATTGCAGCCATCCGTCAGTGATTTCGGAAAATAGAGCTGAATTTAGTATTTGTGCTGTTAGGGAAAAACTGCTGATGGGAAAATTGGACATAGGATACAGGGCATCAACAGTCAAACATTAATGCAAAGCAAAGGTGTGTGTGTGTGTATGTGTGTTGTGTATGTGTGTGTGTGTGTATGTATATATATATATATATATATATATAAAATACAGTCAAAGTCTTCAAAGGTAAACCTGGTGCAATACAGCACCCCTGTAAACTGTGTACAGTATGAACACTAACTAGAACTACAGTAAATTGTTTGAAATGTACTTTGTATGAAATTTGAGGATTTGTTCGGGACATTGGAATTTATTGCAGAGAAGGACTTTTGCCACCTAAAGACACGAGTCACTTGCTAGAGAGTGTGTTGCCTTTGGAACATTCATAATATCTCCAAGAATTCATCTGGAGATGTGAAAAGGTAAACTTGTGTTGCTGTTTTCTTCAGTAAGAGTGTATAGGGTATGTTTTTAAATGTGTTTGTGCTCTGTGTTTTTCTGGCTGAGAGTGTTTTGTCCATTTTAGTGCTCTTAAGAAGAGAGGCAGGGTATACATATATATTGTTATATACGATGCTGAGATTTTACTTTTCTTTTTTTCTAATGAAGGTGTATGTCAAGTATCTACAACAATTTGGTAATATGGAAAACAACATTGATTTTGTTTTCTTGTAGCATTTTCATTTTTAAGTTTTCAGTTTTTTTAAGTTACGTTTGTTTAGTACTGTTTGTGTTGTTCAGCATGTAAACCCCCCCCCCCCCCCCCCCACATAACCTTAAAGGAAATCTTAAAAAAACTAATTGTAACCATGAAATATTTCATGGTTCATTGGCTATATTTTTGCAGTATTTGAATTTATATTCTTTGTAGAGAAAATCGTAATACTTCCCTGTCCTTACTTAGAACAGCCCGTCTCCTTTGTTTGTTAAGATGCTAACTTGCCGTGACTCCTGGAATTAGTTAATCCATCCTTTATGGTGTCACGTGTTTACCAGTAACTAACGTGACAGAGTGCTCTGCCGGGGGGAGTCGGTGTCTGGAATGATGCAGAAAAACAAAATTCCGGCAGTTTGGACTTTAGATTTTTTACAACAGCGCTGGTCTCTTTGACTTGCTGTCTGTTCCCATGGCTGTCATATCTGTTGTACCTAGACGCCACCTTATTCATTTTTGCATCATTATTCCGATTTGGCGGCGTTTTCAAACAGACCCTTACAGCACAATCGCTAACCGGGCTCCAGGAGTTTCATTGCGAAATTAACTTAATTGACAGACGTGTGCATTCAGCTGTAAATTGGTTTGGTGTGACGTGAAAATCTCACCATAGACACTTAATTTTTCAGACATTGAGGAAATTATCAGTGACAGCCTTTAGGGATGCCTGACAGGGAATCAGAATCCCACTGGACAGTTAAGTGCTTTGTGAGAACAAAATAAATACAGTTTTTATGACATTAACTTGGTGGTGGTGGTGGGGGGCGAGGGACAGCACAGAAGAGTTGAAGGTTTATCTACATACTCTGATTGGGAGCAGCAGTGTTTGTACTGGGACATGGTGGGATTGCAGAGAGATTTCAAGGAGAAAGTGGCTCCTTGGCCCAGCGTAGCGGCAGATGGACACGGTGCAGGTGGACACCCGCCACGGCTCCACGGACGTCGCAAGCTGCTGCTTTTCCTTCGCCATTCCTCTGCTTCTTCTTTTTCACCACCCCGTTCCACTTTCTAATCCCCGCCTGAATCGCCAGCTTTACGGCTCTCTCCACAAGCCGCCACTCAGCCGGGCTGAGTGCGCAGGGAGTAACATTCACCGCTAGTTTGAATTTCTAATGCCTGCAGAGCTTCGCCCAGCCGACACTACCCAAGCTCCTACAAAACATGGTCGTATGCTGTATACTAAGAAGTATATAGAGCAGTGAAGGGTTTCTATGCTAATCAATGTTTTGTCTATTTAAGGCGTATCCCTGATACCTATTTGTGCAGATTTTATACTCAACAACAGCACAAGGCTGCTCCTGTTTGAAAATATGTCATCTTAAAATCGAATAAAGGCGTGTCTGTGTACTTACAGTGCAGTTTCCCAGCCTACAGCTTGGATAACAGCCATCCCCTAATACAGATCCTTGCTCTGTAGAAAACAAATGATAAAAAATATCATTTTTGTTTCTTATTGTATCCTTACATATTTGTTCACCTGCTTTTATTTATTTGACACCAGTCTCTATATTTTACCTCTATCTCATTTCACTCCCCTATTTTAGATTTCTCTCATCACACTATAGTTGTCTATAGATCACGAAATAGATCACAATAAAATGTAAATTAGCTGTATGAATAGTTGCAACAAACGCTGAACTGGTCTCAATGATAATTCAAGCTAAATAGCGTTTATGTGGACAAAGAGTAACCAAGTAACAGACTATGTTTAAACGGTATGCCATAATATATTACACTGACTTGTATGTTGAATTTGTTAACGCATATTGAGCGTGCAAATAAAATCTGACACTCCTGTCCTGCATTTTCCGCATTCTCTGTTTTTTCTGTAGTTTGACAGTCATTCTCCGCTTATTTAAAAAAAATTATATATATACTTATATAATTATATACTATATTGATAGTAACACTAATTAATAAAAATTATAACATATAAAATAAAGATTTCGTCTTTTTTCCAAAAAGTTGTTGATATCCATCCTGTAACTACACCTCTGTTTAGGGGCACCTCAGCTAGGCCTATATTTTACGTAGTTGTTACATTTCTCCACCGGCTCAAAAAATTAATTAACTTGATCTGCTAAATAACTCAACGGGGTATTGTTTATGCAAACATTGTGTGCTATTGGCCCAGTCAAAATTTACATAGGTGTATTGGACGGTTGCTGCAAATACTTATGCCAAAGTTCTCAATTATAAGAGAGGTTTTAAAATCGCTCAGCTGTTACACGTTGACAGGCATATCATCGTCTTACACAAACACGAAGATTATTTAAACACCATTTTTATACCTAAGACTTTTGCGCAGTACTGTAGGCCTATATCTTTATATATATCTTTTCCCCTAAGGCCGTTCCATAGGATAATTTTGATGCGCCCATCTGCATCAAAATAACACAGAAATAGAAAAAAAACTCAAATCATCATAATGCAAATAGTAATTAATATATGGTGATCAGGAATGTTTATTATATTTATTGCCATATTGTGTTTTGTTATCCAAGTCTAGCGACCTTAGAAAGTTAACCGATTTACTCGTTGGCAAGGAGTCACAATGCAGGGAAAATGCGAAGTGACGGTCGGAGAGGCTTTCTGATGGGACGAGCCTATTTATAAAGGACAGCGGGGCGGGCGCTCAGCGCGCCGGTCCCGCCTCTAGTCCGGATCTGGTTACTGGGGGCCGGGCCGCCCGTGTTTACACTGTATGTGGAGAGTACAGTGGCGATCCGCTCTGCAGGACCTTCAACTTTCTGCGATCTTACCACTACCTCCGAGGGAGCAGTGCTTAGGGAAAGTGAGCTATGGGTGATCAGTGACACGGGTGAGTAAGTACGCCTGTGCCTAAGATTCGGCTGTAACATCGAATTTAGCACCCAGCCTCGGTAACCGAAGTAAAAACTTTTTTCTCCATCGCGAAGGCAGAAGTTAGCATCTGCACCGCCAGCTAACCTACATCTCCAAATGCTAAGCGGCTACATTGTTACAACGTCGCATCGGCCGCTATGCAGATGTGCCAGCACACAGTAGACACATTGGTTATTAAGTGCTGTTTGTGCTCTAATTGCTTTGTTTACCCCCCTTAACTATGCTATGGTCAGTAAAAGTTGTTTGCCCTTCGTAACTCTGCTTACTTCCGTCTCGCCGATTAACTCATACTGCATATGTTAGCGAGTTTCAGTGCCTTTTCTGGTACAAACTTTAATCACACACCGATCGCCCTCTTAGGACTATGCTTATTGCCTTGTTGATATTTTTATTTAGCTGTTTAGCAGGTTTATCTGGTTGCACACCGTCCCTCCAAAGTTGGTGTGAACGTTTTCGGTATGATAAGCGAACGCAGTATTGCCATATGTGCGCTCTTTAGCTAGCTAAGGCTGCCTGTGATCGTGTTAATAACGGTCAGGCTGTACAGTAGTCTTGTATCACTTTGTTCATGTTATGTATCAGTAATGCATTTTAATATTACTCTGCCAGGTTTCTGTTCAGTGCCAACATCCCACCTCGTTTATGCATGATCTGTGTATCGTTTGATCATAAGAAATATATATCTGAACGCACAATTTCCTTTTTATTCAGTTTTGTCAATTGTCTGCGTAGATGATCGCTATAAATATGTAGTTTTATTTATAGTTGTGCTAACGAACAGTAATAATCGTACGCTCAGGGATAAAGCGCTGTAAGACCGCCATGACTCATTTTTTTAAACCGAAATTTCTACAGTAAAGAAAAACTGCTTTCTGTTCCACGCCCATGTGCAGTAAATTTTACCTTCTAATTAACGCTGGAAGCGGTCTGTAATCATTTACAATCACTCGCAGTTACCGTGTAAAATTACGCACGGACAACAGCAATGCTTATTTGATTAGCAAACATATTATTTAGACAGTAAAAGTACACACACGCACACATATATATGGTCCCCCCACATTTAACATAAAATATTAGCTTTAGGACTAACATAAGTCAACAAAGACAAACATGTCTAAATATGCTTTCAAATGTAAATTAAAACATCACAGAGACCACTCCTTGACATTTTGTGACTAGATTGATATTATCTTAAAAATTAGTTGTATCTTAATAGAACAGTTGTACTGGTTTTATTTAATAATATAAGTAAACGGACCATTTTTAACAACAACTGTATGTTATATATATTTCCTGTCAGACACAAATTCTAAATCTTCACGTTAGTGCTTATACACTGAGGCTGGTTCATTTCGAGAAGTTCCATCATGTCTGGTTTTACCGTTCGTCCGCACGAACGAAACTCTTTGGCATGTCGGTGCACGACGTCTGAATGACATCAGTAGAAATTTGGGAAGGGTTTATTATGAGGAGTAGAATATTATGACAACATGTAATATCTTAAAAGCCTATAATTAATGTCTTTATGAATACCCAAAGGTTCATGGTCTTTTCATAAACGTCTTGTCAGTATTAGGATCTGGTTTTCTTGTTGCTGACACGCAGTTAAATTGAGCCTTGACACGTTTTTTTCTATGAGTACAGCTTCCATGGCTGCAGCTGATTAATGTCTATGTATGGAAATGGCAGGACTGATTACTGAGGTGGGTCAATGGGCAGATTTTGCAACATAACATGTGATGAAGGCATGAGACAGTGAGTGGAGTATTTCCGACCATCTCTGAGGGTGGCGCCCATCTGCAGCACGTGCTTGTGGGGTCAGTGGCTGTTGTGTTTCTGTTCTCCACATGATCACATGAACTTTCCCCATAACTCTTCAGTTTGACCTGCTTCAGCGATTCACAGTGTGCCGTTGACCTTTCCGGGAAACTGACGCATTAAGCCTCAAGTTTACCCCTTAAGGAACGCAAATGTTCTTTCAAAAGCCATAGATTGTCGGTGTTTTCTGGAGAGGATCCATTTACGTTAAACAGCATAATGCATTTGACCGTATGGATTCAGACTAAGTAGTATCTCACAGACGCATTGTCAGGCTAATCTGATCATTAGCGAGCTTTTGTTTGCCTGTTTGATGTGTCAGTCCTGTTTACCCTTCTGTCACATGTCTGTCTGTAATACATTCCATGTTGTTTAACAGTGGAGACCACACACATAGCAATGTATTCAAGGCAAGATGACCCAGGTATTCAATTGTAGCTTCTTAAGTTCTGCTGTCCCCTTTGTGACCTTTTTGTAAATGATTATTAATAGACTACAGTGTCTGGTTTCCCGGCCACTTCTGTGCAGTGCAGCTGAGAGCATTATTTGTACAACACAGCGTGTGTGCTTGTGAAAATGCTTGCTGTTTAATAATGCAGCCTTCTCTTACTTCCAGGCCTTGGTGCGTGGATGGAGTCGTCGCGGGGGACGGGAGGGGCCACTGGGGGCCCGTCCCGTGAGTACAAGCTGGTGGTGCTGGGAGAGGGAGGAGTTGGAAAGAGTGGTAAGCCTTTTCATTTCTAATCTCACAGTCTCTCTCTCTCTCTCTCTCTCTCTCTCTCTGGTATCCCATGATCAGCAAGCCAGCATGACGAAGCGCGCTCTTTGCAGCATTTGCAACAGATGGCAGGTCATGACTTAATTGCCGGGCATATTTTAAAAAAACGGTTGCTGGGAGGCCGTACCGGTACCTAGCAACAGCCTTTCTTTGTGACTGTCGCTATGGAAACAGGCAGGGATTACCTGGCACAGGTAACGGAATAGTGATTATGCCCAAGGCAAACTGCAGAGGGAACATGAGCATCAGTGTTATTGCATTATTAATTTTAATCTTCCCTGTACATTTTGGAGATCTCCAGTGGTAATGTGTCTCTGTAATAGTTGTTCTTGGCATAAAGAAAGATGCTGGTAAATCAGTTTAGGAAAGAATGAAGGGAATATGTTTTATAAAGAAGTGGAGGGCAGGGAGTTCGTTGGTGTGGTTACCCCTAGCGTGCTGTGAAAACGTCCTCCTTCCATCATCAGGGCATTTTAGTCGGCGCGCTCAGCTTCTGCCCACCCTTCATCCCCAATTTGGGTCGTTCTGGTACCCGACTCATCCCTGTGTTATAGCCAGAATAGTGTCACCATCTCTGTTGTTGTCCCCTCAGCCATCATCATGCAGTTCATCAGTCACAGGTTCCCCGAGGACCACGATCCTACTATAGGTACGGTAAGGGGTGGGGGGGTGCCTGACCGGCCAGTGCGTGTCCGAGTTCAGGCAGATGTTCACCGAACAGCTTTCTTTCTGTGGCTGCTGTTGCTGTCGCTCATAATCTGTACGTTTGTAGAGGATGCCTACAGCTCTCTTTCTGTGGCTGCTCTTGCTGTCGCTCATAATCTGTACGTTTGTAGAGGATGCCTACAGCTCTCTTTCTGTGGCTGCTGTTGCTGTTGCTCATAATCTGTGCATTTGTAGAGGATGCCTACAGCTCTCTTTCTGTGGCTGCTGTTGCTGTCGCTCATAATCTGTGCGTTTGTAGAGGATGCCTACAGCTCTCTTTCTGTGGCTGCTGTTGCTGTCGCTCATAATCTGTGCGTTTGTAGAGGATGCCTACAAGACCCAAATCCGCATTGATGACGAGCCAGCCAACTTGGATATTCTCGACACTGCAGGGCAGGTGAGTCCACATGTTACATCTGCTTTTTGGATTTAAGAGGTTGGGGAGTGCAGAAGCGGGACCATGACCCATACAGATGGGCCAGCCTTATCATTAGCCATTGATATGTTTTGAATTGGTGAGTAATGGGGGAGGGGCACTCCAGCAGCCAATCGGCTTTCAGCTGGGGTCAGTTCCGCTGTGCCCTCGCCTTTGCGTCATGCCCTTACTGACCCTCCATCCTCAAACCCCTCCCTCCGTTCTTTCTTTCACTCACTCTTGTGCCAGTAAGACCTGCCCAGTCGATCCGTCTTGCTCCAATGGGTCCATTTCCCCTGCCCTCCGCAGGCAGAGTTTACCGCCATGAGGGACCAGTACATGCGGGCAGGCGAGGGCTTCATAATCTCCTACTCCATCACGGACCGGCGTAGCTTCCAGGAGGCGCGGCAGTTCAAGCAGTTGATCTACCGCGTGCGTCGCACCGTGGACACGCCGGTGGTCCTGGTGGGAAACAAGTCTGACCTCACACACCTGCGGCAGGTGAGGGACAGGACGCAGCACTCATCAAGCAGTGATTCCCTTGCAGAATATGCTGCGTGACATAAACAAGTTTTCATTTATAGAGACAATTAAGTACATAAAATATGTGCTCTGTTTGTATTGTTTGGATATTTGGAATTGCCTCTTGTGTGTATATATGATATAGGGCAATGTTTCCCATCCTGGTTCTTGGGAACTCCAGACAGTCCATGTTTTTCCATTATTCCAGCTCCCGGTAGGAACAAAAACATGGACTGTCTGGGGGGTCCCCGTGGACTGGGTTGGGAAACGCTAATATAGTGAACTCAAGTAGAATCTACGTTATATTTGCATGGTTTTTATTTTTCTTTGAGCAGCAGTGTCTCTGAATCTCTGTATTTGTGCATCTCCACTGTCATGGTCATTCATTATGTATGTTCAGTGATTGTAAATACTCAGGGTCTCATTAACAGCAGGACAAGTTCATCAGTATAAACACTGAGTCCTCCCGTCCACCAGGTGTCAGTGGAAGAAGGACGTGGGCTGGCACGGGAGTTCCAGTGTCCTTTTTTTGAGACCTCGGCGGCTTTCCGCTACTACATCGACGAGGTGTTCGCCGAACTGGTGCGGCAGATCCGCCAGCGGGAGGCTGAAGCCGCGAGGGGGGGCGAGAAAAAGGGCCATCGTCGCCACTCTTTCTGGATGCGTCTGCGGTCCCCCTTTCGGAGGAAACAGCACTAAGAGTAGCCGCGTGGAGTCAGAGGTCAAGGGTCAGGGACGCGATACGACAACACACCCGTGACTGGAAGGGCCAGGGAGATTAGGAAAGATGTTCTGGAAGGGGGGACAAAAAGGAAATTCGGGACGTTGAAGTGCACAAAAACACATAAAGGTGTATATGAAGAAGAAGATAAATAAGAGGAATATGGGGGGTGGAGGAACCAGAAATTACATTGAAGGAGGATTTGAATAGATTATATGAGAGCTAGAGAGAAAAAAACATGGTATTTAATTAGGAGGTGTTGAGGGAGCTATAGGAAGGCTAAGGGCTAAGGACCATGCAAAATAATTCTTTTGTAACATTATCCACCTCTGGTAAATCGAATGACAAAGGCAGATAGGAAGCATTTGATCTAATGTTCCCTCATAGTTTTCAGCAGTAGTGCGTAGATAGATGGGTGTGAGTACAGCGCCCGCTTCAGTTGTGGTGGCGTATTTTCCTGCTGTGCCGCGCTTAAGCCTGCAGTCATTTTAAGTTGCGGTTGATTGTCACGAGTTGAAACTGTCCTTGGCGGGCTGTAGTGCAGTACGGCAGTAAGGCGGCACTTGCTAGGCTGGCACTGTGTTCTCCACTGGAACTGTGAAGGTGCTCTGGAAACACTGTATGCCTGTGTCTTTTTTTTTTTTTTGTACACGCGCCTTTTTTAGGATCACTGTCTTGATTTTTTTTTTGTCTGTGGTTCTTTAGTAATCTTTTTACTGTTGTACTTATGGTATTTCCCTAATTTATTTTCTTTTAATGCGCTAAAATAAAAGGGTTGAATTTTTCAACGTGCGTGATGTGTTTAATTATTATCATAAGGGGAACAATAAAATGTTAATGAAATAAAAACACTGGTTTCCTTATGAAAGTCGTGTAGTAGCGCCCTCTAATGGAGTGACTCTGGTCCTTTTAATACTTATTTTTTAAAAACATCGACAAATTTCTCAGGGGTGCGCTGGAGCAGAGGCTGGGGTACACCGTGCGTGGGAAGCCAGATCATCACAGGACGCGTACAATCAACAATCATTTATATTTTACGATTTAGAGACTCATTAGTTTAACTGTAGACACCAAACCACATTACCGAAAGTAAAAAGAAGCATAATTCCAACGTTGGTGTTTTTATTTTAATTGTTCGTGCCCGGTGTTAGTATGCCTATATTTCTATAGTTTCTGAATTGCAGCTATAATGATTTTCAGATGAAAATATGAGCAATTATATTATTGAACAATTATATTTTACTGTATTAATGCGATATTGTTTAAGAAACTTAATTTACAAAACTGGACAAAAGAGTTCGAGAATAGTTTACATAAATGCTTGACTTATTATTGGTATTGATACAGGAAGCATGTTTGTCTGCCTCGCCCGAAGCGTTTCGCTATGTTTGTCTCTTATCGGACGCCATACTTGGGAAGTGCACCAGTCGACGTGAAAATTAGACGGTTAATGCCGAACTCTATATTGGATTAGAAATGTCTCTAAATTCATAACTAAACTGTAGCTAGAGGCATTAACCGACTCTACTGAACCCGACCGTGGGACTGTTGTGCGTTATCGGCGCTCATATCAACGCAGACGGGATTTCAGGTGGAAGTGCCCACGCGTTCGCTCCTTATGGACTCGTGGGTTCGGTTCAGTGCGCAGAGCCAAGCCAAAGATCGGCTTTTCAGGTATAAGCAAAATGCGGAACAGTTTGCTCTTGCACTTATTTTGCGTCTGTCTGGTTAAATGGCTAACACGAATGGTTACTGTGTTGCGTAAACTAGGGATAGTTAACTTAGTTAGCTGCGTAATTCCTTTTGTTTTGCATTAGCTTCGGGCTTACTAGCTACTGGTTATCCTTTCTTCAGATCAAAGCATGGTCGTTAATTTGAGGGAATCGTTGTGAGAATTAGTCATTAGACTGATAGTACAATCAAATTGTGTAGGTCAGAGAGCTAATAATACCACATATCTTGTTTTTTTGTTTCTTACACCATGCTTCGGTCCTTTGCTTAAGACGACAATATTGGCAACGTATCATTACTACTATCTTGGAAGTGTAAATTTAAAACATTAGAGCATCTGTATGTGTTAAACGCTGTCCGGTAAAAACCAGCGGACCTTCACTATTAAAGGGACTTGCGACGGAGACGGGGTGGGATTCGCCTCGGATTGTGGGGATGCAGCCGGGCAAGTAAATGAACCTTTAGCATAAACGTTGAGCTCCTTTGCGTATCATGTGGAAATCAGAAAATTAACAATGTAACTCTACGTAAGTAGTATTTTGCGAAGGAAAATGTCCTAACAATGTATGCTTTCACCATACATTACTGCAGTACACTAACCAGTGGCAATTTATGCAACAACAGCATATTATTCTCGGCTACTACATTATATATAAATTATACTTAAACGCACACCTGCCCTGTAGGGACATAGTAGCATAGCCTAGCCTTACTACTTCGGGGAAGATAATTCCCTGTGGAACCAGCCCTTGCATCAGCTGGCAGCTGCACGAGGTGCTGGCCTTTCATCCGGACTGCAGTTCTGCGTAATCAGAGCCCAAGCTTCAGATCGTCCGCCGGGGCTCAGAACGGCGATCACCCAGAGAGGATTAAGGCCAGAATAGGCCATAAGATACAGGGGGACCCACGGAAAATGGATTTCAGCAAGAAGATTCATGATGAGGAGGTTTACAGCAGCTGTGAGAAATCGATGGCCTCATCGTTCCTAGTGTCATCCAGCGCGTTTCCATAGAAGGTTTTCCACAGAGTCATTAAAATGGCAAAAATAACTTCTGCATAAATGCTTTATATCACACCTTGCATGTGTCATTTTTTCAAATATTAAAATTAGCCAAATAAGTAAAAATAGGCCTAAATTCATTATGAATGAGAATGAAAATGTTCTCTCTGCAGAATACTGTCATCCATTTACAAAATGCTATGTACAGAGGAAGCTCTTTGGCTGCCTGGTTTCCAGCAATGACTCAAAAAACCTCATTTATGAACAAGGGATGTTTTTAATGAATGCTCTTTGTTCACAAATGAAATATCCTTACTTCCTTAAAATTAAAAATGAAATAGTAGTTGATGGCCTGAAGTAGAGATGTAACTCTTGAGACTAGGAACTCTGCGATGTGTAACACTGTGTCTGTTGGTTGTCTGTGTAACGTGCCGTCACCCAGCTTCAGAGTGCGTCTTTATGGTGCGTTGTTTGCCGTGGATCAGGCAGTGTGATGTAGGACACTGTAGTTTATTCCTGTAATTTTCACTATATTCTGATGCCCTTAGTTCTTTAACCATTGCCTTGGTTTTACCAATTAGACAGCATGGTGAAATTGGATTTTTACACATTGTTTCCAAAGACGAGGTATTAGAACATAATGGGTAGGACAAACTGGGATTCTGTGAGGTGTAGCCATGTAAAATATTCAAAATGAGTGTCGGCATACTGTCGTACTGTAGATAAATTGGGGTTAAATAAAGTTCAAAACACACATCCCTGTTGTAGAAAAAAGCACTAAATTGAGAGTTAATCCAAACTGTGACAGTCTTTCTGGAGGAGCAGGAATCTAACTGAGGGAGCTATCAGCAGTTTTTAAAGCAGATAAAATAAATTGACCGATAATTTCCCAAATCTGTTTCAGGATTATGGATTTATATTTACAATATATATCTGTGAACTGCACTATGGAATTCAGTTAATATTTAATACGTATAGGTGGCGTTTCTGAAGCCAGCGTCAGATTTCTGACTGGATATGGGTTTAATTGATATTTTCCTTCTGTGCCAGGGCGGCACAGTATGCCTGCACGCTGCTTGGTTACACCCTCCTCAAGGGGGGGGCCAGCGGGGATCTGCTGTCCAAGGTGAAGCTGTTGGAGAGCCACCTGAGTCTGGCGAGGAAGCGTGAGTACGGTGCCCGTGCCGCTGGCATCGCAGTGCCACAGACCAGCTGTCCTCCACGGCTGCATGTGTGCATATGCAACGCGTGTCCCCTTTGCCACATTCCAGCGACGGGTGCTTCCTGTTTGCCCCCCCCCCCCCCGGCTCTTCCCGGGGGGTAGGGGGATGACTTGACACAACGGGGTATTCGCCTCGCGTGCGTTGCCTGCTGTTCGCGGCGTGCCTTCATCTCTAGAGCATCACTTTCCTTGCTGGCTTGATGTCAATAAGCATTCATAATCTGCCATGTGACCCTTCCTGCTTGCAGTTTTGAAACTGCATATTAATTAATCAGCAGCCCGCACCTCACTGCGGTTGCACTAGGCCTTAATAATCAATAATTTAATTTGCATGTGGCCCAGTGGGCTCAGCCTCTGCGCCTGTGATCCTAAGGTTTGATGTGATGTATAAAATAATATAAAATGAGTTTGACAGAGTGGGATAGACTCTGAGCCTTTTGTGCGTCCTTGTACTTGGTAAGCGGATGGATGGATGGATGGATGGATGGATGCTGAAACTACTATAAGTAGCAAATTAATGTAAACATGATAATATGGAGCCACCCATGGTTGTAAAATAGCTTTTGTTCGTTCCCATAATATCCCGTTAGATTGTATTTGCCAGCTGGCTCAGGGACACTTGGCACCCCCCCCCCCCCCACCCCAGAAGGATTTTGAGCCTCTGCTCTGAGCTGCTGGGCGTGCTGCCATGGCGACTGTGACTGGCAGCAGTTTGGAGATGGATGCATACATGGATAAACGGAATAGCCTGCATTTTCTGCTTCCTGTTTCCAGAGTTTCCCTAAAAGAAAGAAAGCAGTTTTATGGATGATATGTGATGGGTGTGAGATGTGTATTTAATATATTTAATATGTATAGGCACGTTAACATGGTCAGAAGCCCCCCCTGTGACTGGGGGTGAGGGGAGGATTGGGCCCCTGCACTGCAGCCCGGGGAAGCCCATGCCATAATAACAAAACTCCATTCCAAAACATATTTTTTCCTTTATATAAAATCATATCAAACTACTTAACCCACCTTTCGGAAGGTATTTTGCATTACCTCTCTACCTGTGCTCAGCACCATGACAATATAATCAAATGTAACGTATTTTAATATTTAAATAGTCCTAATGTCATGCACGGTGAGGGTGAGGGTTCGGTTAGGGTTTCCAGGTCTTGCAGCCTCTCCAAACAGTCCCAAACCAATACGCCCCCCCCCCCCCCCTCCCCCAGTGCTGCGGCTGGGGAACTCGGCCGATGCCCTGGAGGCGGCGAAGCGGGCGGTCCACCTCTCCGACAGCGTACTGCGCTTCTGCATCACCGTGGCCCACCTGAACCGCGCCATGTACTTCGCCTGCGACAACGTGCTGTGGGCCGGCCGGACGGGCCTGCTGAGCGGGTTGGACCAGGACAAGTGGAGCCAGAGGTCTTTCAGGTGGGGGGGGGGGGCTCTTTCCGGCAGCGTCCGACACGCCTCTCTGCTTTAGCCCCACCCACCAACATGGCTGCCCCCCTCTCCCCACAGGTATTACCTCTTCGCCCTGATCCTCAGTCTGACCCGGGACGCCTATGAGATCAGCCTGCTGATGGAGCGGGAGTCCCGTGGTACGGGGGGGTCCTGGAAGACCCCCTCCAGAGGCCTCTGTGCCCCGGCACAGGAGAACGGGGAGGCTCTGATGGGCACTGCCTCAGAGCCCCCCTGCCTGCTGGCTCCCCTCCCCACGCACCTGCGCAGACGGCTCCACCTGCTGGCCGCCGTGCTGCGCGGCAACCCCCCCCTCGCGCTGGACCTGCTTAAGAACCTTCTCGACATTTTCATCCCCCTGGATCGCCTGGGCCTGTACCGGACGGGTCCGGGCTTCGTGGGTGCCTGCGGCCTGACCTCCTCCGTTCTCTCCATACTCACCATGGTCTATCCCTGGCTCAAGCTGAAGCCGTAACTCTCCGCCCTCGGCTGCCGCCCTCGTTTTTTATTAATCAGTGGTTGGAGTTTCTCAGGTGAAATGGTTTTAAGGCGAGTTCCGGCACGCGGACGGTGGAGGGATGGCGTCGTGCGGTTCATCTTCGTAAAATGTGACGCAACATCCCGTTTTTTTTTTTTTTGGTCGCTGTTTCGATGGTGTCGTGCTAACGGCCATCTGGGCCAGAGCTCGCATGATGTGTCTGATAACTGTCACGCTTGAACTTGACCCTGAATTGACCAGGAAATGATACTTTTGCTGACTGTTGTCACACAAGACATGAGGCCCATATAAAATGATCTGAATTTAATGGATGAAGGCCAGCGTGGACAGACGTGTGGTCTTGATACAGGATGTGTCTGTCTGTAGTTCCTTTGTTACCCCATTAAACACCATTCAGTTTGGGGGTTTTTTTTGGGGGTGGGGGGGTGGAATGAGAATTTCAGAGGAACCAGAATTCATCGCCTGGATGATCGGAAAGATAAGAAACCCAGTAATGATTATAAGTAACGGCATATCCTACACAGTTAATACTAGTTGCTGTTTAATCTTTAACAGTATTAGTATAGTCAGGCCTTATTTTATGGTATTTTGTGTGAAAAGTGTTTTGGCAATTTAATGTTTGAAACTTATATGCAATTATAAAACTGATCCATTACAGGTAGTAATTCTGTTAGATTAAATTTCCTTCCCCTGTACCAACAACAACAAAATAAATTTTACACCCAGTATGTATTGTAAATATTTGCAATCAAGTAACCAGGCTAACAACCTCAAAATAAATATTTTTTTTAATATATTTTGTTAAAAATTGTATTTGCCTTGCAATGTCGGTTTGAATTAAAGCTTGTTTAAATGCTTTTATACACCCTCTGTTAATAAAGGCATGGATAATTTTCTGACTTCTCTACATGGTGATGCGGCCTGACGTTTCCCCGGCGTCCCCCCTCCCTCGTTTCTTCCATCTGCCTTGGCTGGTCAGTGCTGGGTCAGTGTGACCTACGCAGGAGGTACAGGAATGTGACTCACAAATGCCACGACAGATACACACCCATCGGTCCTATAGCCATTTTGGATGATTATGTACTTTATTTATAGAAAAAAGTGTGTACTTGATTTGATATATATGCCTTTGGAAGTGGCTCTCATAAGAACAAGAACACACTATTAAACTAGCGTACTAATTGAAAAAGAACACTATTAAACTAGCGTACTAATTGAACAAGAACACTATTAAACTAGTGTACTAATTGAACAAGAACACACTTAAACTCGCATTCTAATTCAACAAGAACACACTATTAAACTAGCATACTAATTCAACAAGAACACACTATTAAACTAGTGTACATTTATTCTGAAAGGCTAAAGAACATTTAAGGGAAGTGAAAGCACAGATAAACTTGCTACATACCACATGGTACATACTACATGTATGCTGTATAAAGTCACGTGTCAAACTGCTAAGCTAAAACAGCCCTAGTTGCTTCCCAGTGCAAATTTGCAAAACGTTTCCGTGTACAAGTAGCTATGTGGATATGATTTTGCGGAACACAGATTTCAAAAATACATATTTGTAGATATATTTGTGGATTCTTGTTTGTAGTTTACAAATAATAAAGTCCAATAAAAACTTCCATACATGCTCAACCCATTAAGCTATACAGCAACCTAGGAAGCAAGGAAACATACTAGGGGCAGATGGGCTACAAGACAGAGGGGGGAAGCAGGGTGACAAGTGACACCTGCTGGCCAAAAGGGGACAAGACCACAGGATAAGGTCAAACGGGCAACGACCCTGCCAGTAGGTCCCATGAAAGTATATCATATTTAACCCCCAATCCATACTAATCTAAGTATTTTTGCAAATTTTTAGCACCCCTATCACTCAGGTGATTCAAGGGCGCAAATTCGGTTTTAACAATTTTACAGACTAAATCCCTCCATCCCTCTAAACACACGTGGCGTCCTTGCTGTATTGGTGGGGAAACCTCCATACCACCCACAGCTAAATATACACCCTTGCGTGGAATTATCCTAACTTTTACATCTAAATCTTTTCATAATTTTATCTTTGTGTACAAGAAGACTATGTAAGTAAACATCCCTTTTTCCAGCTTTTCAGTTCACAGCAGCAACAAACACTGATGAGAAAATGGTGCCCCAGCTTGCAGTACAGCATTTTTTTAGTTTTTTTTTTTTTTAGTATTTGACCAACGATTTGTTAAGACTATTAAAAAATTAGTATTAAATATTTTTTGCAATTTTGGGTTTGGCCCATTTTTCTGCCCAGAAGTGAATATTCCTTATAAATTTGACACTAATATTATTTCTATGCCACGGTTTTGAAAGCATTAACATGATATACATATTATCGTTTGAAAAAATTCTTATGTAAAATTTTTAAAGAAACCCAAATACGAGCTATAATCACAGTCAAACATTTCAGTTTGAATTAAGGCTGCCGATTGCCAGTTTACATATCAGTTCCATTTAACCGTATCGCACATCTGAAGATAGTTTTTCCATATCAATGCCCATGACCAAGGCCTTGTGTGTGTTTATGGCCTTGAGATAAAATGGAATCATACTATGGTTACTATTCTTCATCTCAAGCTGTGTAGTATTGATTGCAGGCCATTCATACGATCACAATGAACAATCATACCGATAGTCTAATTGTAATCCTTGCTTGCTTTGGGTCAATAGAAGATAATAATAATGTTGTATTGGGTCAATCAAAACTTTTAAGATTCCACTACGGAGCCAGAGAGAGCAAGTGCACAGGAATGACACACCACACTAAAAATAGTAATTATGTGAGAAAACTAATTTACTACAATGAATTGTAAGACAAAGAAATAACAAACTGTCTACCTGGGTAGTGAGAAAACATATAAACATAAATACATTTATCTGTATTCCTAACCTATGTGACGTAAGGAAAAATGTTGTTTTATCATGGTGAGAAATGGCGGGTGGGCGGGAAATGGCTGTGTGTTTGTAGCAACATTGAAATACACAAGTTCTGATTTCACCATTATCTCTCCTCTTCTGCGCAGAACAGTGCCTACACTCTCATTCCATCATGTTAGATGTCACTTTGATTACTATTCATTATTTTTTCTGTGTATTCTTAGGGAATAAGAATTATGATGCCCGTGAACAATAAAGTGATGTTGCGCTGTAATGAAAAATCAGAAACCCAGACTGAAGTTCTCATTGATGTTCATCAGCTTCACTGATTTATAACCCAATCAGATTATTTTTGCAGTGAAAGATACAGTGACTTGTTTGAAAGAAAGAAAAACTTTTGAATTTATTTTTATTTCAAGAGCCAGTAATCCACAGAGCCCCAGAATTCAGGGTAATTTCCAAAAGTAAGATATATATGTTCAGTTTTTTTAATACTGTGGTTACAGTTTTTTACAGACGCTAGGACACATTTCTCTATACTTAGGTCACTTTTGCAAAACTCTTCACACAATTCTCCTAACCGACTTTCAGCTTGGGAAAGCAGTTCATTTCACATTCAAAATGCACGACAGCTACCAAAACCCTTTATTCATGTCTCAAATAAACTCATTCTTCCAGAACACTAGCAAAGGTTGACAGCCGACAAACACACTTTGTCACCCACAAAACA
>JABFEB020000132.1:14408492-14422312 GCA_019775895.2 Stomatorhinus ivindoensis
ATGAAATTTGAGAGATGTAGTCATTGAATGCATTTTGTGCCAAAACAATGATAATTGATCCTCAGTTTAGCCCACATGTGCTCATTGTGTGAAGAGTTTTGTAAAAGTGACCTAAGTATTGAGAAATGTGTCCTAGCGTCTGTAAAAAACTGTAATACCTTCGTATCCCAGATGATTAACTTGTATTTTTAACCTCGTATTTTGCATGTGAATTTGGACCATCGAATTGGAGCAACATTGAAATATTGTCTTTGTATTTTTAGCCTCGTATTTTAGCATGTGAATTTAGACCATCGAACTTCCGATGCATATTTCCAATGCATAAATATTCAATGTTAGAATTTCAGTGGCATATAAAATTCAAATTCTGATGACACAAATTTACTTCCATAAATACATATTTTTGTACAACTTAAACTGGTCTCATATCAGATGAGGCTCACATCAGAGTGGTGAGGTTGCTGCATTGGATGTGATTGGCAATGCAGACACATAGTATCTCACGCTGCTGCCTGCAGCTCCATATGTCTCCTGCAGAGGCTGGATGTCCAGACTGAGTCCCTAAGGGCCCCAGGGCCCCTCCTACCCAGTGTGGCAAAGCGATTGGTCACAGTCAGATGAAATGCACGTTACGGCTTTGGGTCAGTGGCTGTATGCCGGTGACTCTGTCAGTGATTGGCTGTTGCTTAATGGGTGCATGTCGTCAGCTGAAGGTCAATGGAGGTTGATATCTGCAGACCAGTCACGTTATAGTTCCTCACTGGGACAGAGATACTGTACTTAAGAGGTTCTTGATTCTGCAGTGATCTGCAGAGGAGGTGGTGACCCTCAAATCCGTGACCTGCTCATTCTTCTAGACCAGTGTGCAGCCTCAACCCATCCCAGGCGGCACGTCGTTGTGGCAGTAGAATTTGGCTCAGTGGACTAAGCATCTGTGCATATACTCAGAAGGTTGTTGGTTCAAGCCTGGCCTTGGCACATCTGTGGGTCCTTGACCAAGGCCCTTAACCCCCAGCTCTCTGGGTGCTGCTATGGTAGTTGCCCTTCACAGCCAGCCTGCTCTCACCTACAGAGAGCAATTTGGGGGAGGTGCAAAGGGAATTTCCCCGCAGGATCAGTAAGGTGTCCGTTGTTATTATTTAGATTAGCCAAAAGTTTGCAGCTATTTACATCTCCACTAAGAAGGGGGAGTTCCCCACAAAGCAAACTTTTTTTTGAATATGTTCAGAAAATTATCTTGCAAGCCTTCCCAATTATTTGCTGACTTCCCCAAAGGTCAACCCACAGCTTGAGACCTGCTGTATTAGTACACAGTTGATCAGTAGATGTCACTTCCCTCATATGAGGCCTAGAGGGCGCTGCTGGTCTTTTTCAGCGGGACTCAAATGGCAGCTTTTACTGCTGTGTAACAAGAGCCTGTTGTTAATGATAAAAGAAAATCTTTTCTGCATAATATGAATGTGGTAAGTGTAAATGTGATTTAGAGACATAAAAACACAAGAACATAAGAAATTTACAAATGAGAGGAGGCTATTTGGCCCATCAAGCTCGTTTGGGGATTGGTTAAAGTAGAGATCTGTGGGTGTTAGCCGTAGCTGAGATATGGTGGTGCTCTGACACATAGTGAATAAGGTAAGAACTATGTGTAAAAAGCACACAGTCAAGGGGTCACAGGTCAGGGTCACTGTGCTGGGGGAGCCTCAAGCATCTCTCCCACATCAGGGGCCATAAGGCTGAGGTACACCCTGTATGGCATGTCACACAGCTGCACAGTCACACAGCCGCACAGTCACACACCTGCACAGCTGCACAGTCACACACTGGCACAGTCACACACCTGCACAGTCACACAGCTGCACAGTCACACACCGGCACAGTCACACACCTGCACAGTCACACAGCTGCACAGTCACACACCTGCACAGTCACACACCGGCACAATCACACAGCTGCACAGCTGCGCAGTCACACACCGGCACAGTCACACACCTGCACAGTCACACACCTGCACAGTCACACAGCTGCACAGCCACACAGCCGCACAGTCACACACCTGCACAGTCACACAGCTGCACAGTCCCACAGCTGCACTGCAACATGATTAGCTCCTCCCATCATTTTTTGGACTCGAAAACATACAGAGGCAGCAGACGTGGTTAACTTCTTACTTAATACCCGTGGGACAGTGTAGCGACAGGGCAAATGAGGCGTTGTGGGGGTGTGGATGGGTGAAGGCTCCTGACCCGCGATGATGTGATAGCGGCGTGTGACCGGACCTGGCTGCGCGCATATACCACCACCTCGTCACAGCCCCCCCCCCACATTGGTAATGTCCTTAAGCGTGAATCACAAGCTGTTTGCCGCCCACGTGCTGGATGTTTGGCTCTGCAGAGGAAGCAGAACAGCCCAGTCTCAGGCCGGCATCCAGACAGGGCGGGTGAAGGAGTCGTTAGTCATTATTTATGTCATACGGATACCACCAGTAGCCAGAAAGTCAAATCGGATTTATTGACGTATTCTCGGGAATTACGGAGAGGGGAAATCTGGTCTTGTCTAGTTATGTTTAAATTACATCATTTTAATGGAAATGTTGCATTTTATCCATTCTTCCAGACCACTTATCCAGTACAGGGTCATGGTGACTCTCCCCCGAAAATGGCTGGATGGGGTTCCGTTTGACCCCACGGCAGGCAGAGTGGGCGCTACAGAGGCCCAGTGTACCTACAGGCATGTTTTTAGATTCTAGCAAGAAACCCACAGAACATGTGAACTCCACACACACACACACACACACACACACACACACACACACAGACCTGCGCTCATATCTTTGTGAGGACCATCCATTCATTTCTGTGGACAACACCCTAATCTCAACAACGACAACCTTAACCCCTAACCAGCCCTAACCTTAACCTTAAGTAACCAAAAAAAATACATTTTTAGTTCTTTTGATTGCAGTCAAAGATTTTAATAAAAATGAATTCCCCCTTGTGGGTACTGAAAACATCCACAATACACAAGCAGGTTTTTATCACATTGTGGGGGCATTTGGTCCCCAAAATGTAATGTATACCGGGGCTACACACACAGAGCCAGTGGTGCGCATTGAACACCCGGCACTGGGGCAGTGAGGTCACTGCACCACCCACTGCCCCACCAAGCTGCCCTTATTTTTAATGGATTTTTGTTAAACATATTTGCCTCCCAATTAGGTATAGGCTGCGGATGGATGGATGGATGGATGGATGGACAAATTTGTCTTTGTTTTTACATTTTTGGCTCTAACATTTATTTCTTTTAAGGGTATAGTTTACCCCAGTGGGTTATGGATCTGTGCCCATGTCCGAAAATTAGTGGGTTCAAATCCCATGGCCGGCAGGGTAATATCACTGTCTGGGGGCGGAGGGTGACTCAGCAGGCTGAGACTGGAGCCTAGTAACTGGCATGATCAGTAGAATCCTTGACTTTTATAATAATTGATTCCAGTGTTTGAAGGTTACAGCCAGAAAAGACGCTGTTTGCGTTACACTTTTTGTGTGGCGCTGATTGAAAATATTTGGATCGAATGGTTCATTGCACTTGATTGATTTGTAGCAACAGCATCTATTTTTCCTCAATGGCCTCCCAGCCTGAACTCCTTTATTCTGACCACAAATGGTGCCTGCAGCGAAGTTCTAATATTTCCTTTTTACTATAGCAAGACCACCTGGTTTAGCTACATTGTGCTACATTGACAGTCGCTTATTACCAAGAAACGCTTGACATATCCCAGGGTCCTGCTTGAAAATGGGAGCAGTGGGTCACCAAAGGCCTGAATGCGGTGCCCGCCTGTTCCTGTGCCACCCACGCCCGCAGCCACCCAGATCAGGCCAGCACTTTCCTTTATTTGATTTTCTGTATAAATAGCAGGCCTACGTGCTTTGCACCATGACTTCGATGCTCAAATAAGCTTCCTGCTTACAAGAGGGGATGCAGGGGTTTGTGCTGTGAGAGAGGACTCTGGGTAATTAAGTGTTCCAGACCCTGGTCCCTGGGGCCTTTTCAGGCTACAAAAAGACAGAGGGGAAAAGCTGGCATCTGATTCCATACAGTTAGACGGCAGGGTCTGGCTCACGTCCCCCTATCTGATACAGTCATATACATTTACTGGACAGATACAGAAACAGAAACAGATATATGGTCTAACTCTCAGCGATATAAAATCAAGTAACAGCCCTCTGTTGAAGTGATGCTGTATTCCATTTCATTAAAATGGTGCGACTAGTAAGGTTTTTTTTTTTACACATTAATGATTTCTGAGACCTTCCCCCCATCAAATTAAAAGTAACAGATTACTTGCTGTGTGCATATGACACACATAACAGGCTAAGGCTTAACTCAAAAGACTTCTAACTTGAAACAAAATAAACTTTGGAGATATACTATGACATATTCATTCCTTAAAGCCGGTACACTGTACTCTACCCTTTCCTGCTATGGATCTCTGGCTCGTAGCTAGATATAAATTCAGTTCCTAAATATTTTTTCCTTTATATTTTGCCAGCTGGGTTTCGATCTCCTAATATTACCATCTGGCTACGTGCTTGATTGGTAACAAAGGCTACGTGTCTGAGGAATCTCCACACATATCAGTGCAAATCTCCGCAGTCACATGTTTGTACTGCAGTTGGCCTATTCACTAACTGATTGTTTATTTACACACATAGTTTATTTACAGATATGCCCCCCCCCCCTTTCAGACACAGTAACCGTCACACCAAAGCGCTAAAAACCATCCCTTTCCATGGCTACAATCACATGCATATAGAGCACAGTGCATGATCAGCAATAGTCATGCATTTCATGTAAGGTTCAAAACAAATGTTATCCAACACATTGTTTACAGCTTGTTACCTAAAGAACAAGAATGGCATGTTTTATGTCACCTTTCCCGTATTTTACAGGACCGTCCTGTATTGTGTCCTGTTTTTAACTCATGATATCGCATAGCCTCAGTCTCTAACCACAGGTCCTAAATCTGGAGAGCAGAATACACACGTGACTGTGTTAGAGACTATGTTCAGTACCATTTGGAGCGGAAATTTATTTTGTCCTTAAAATTGTTCTCAGCCATTTATAGTGGATAATTTTCACATAAAACATTTACCAAGGTAGAATAAAGATGCTTTATTCAGTCACATGGAGAAATTGCTTTATTGAAAGTCCCAGGTGGCTCTCCATGCATCCAGACAGTAAGGTTTGGGGTCACAGCGCAGGGTCAGTCAGGGTCCAGCACTCCGGTAGCCTGGAGGTAGCTAAGGGCCTGACTCAGAGGGCAAAGGGGCACCATCTGCCCGCTCCAGGGTCTCTATTTAAGCCTTTAGCATGATGCCAATTCCTGGCTGCAAAAAAACCTTCGACAGCACTACCATGGGATCTTTCTGGGGCGTCGCCGCTTGCTGCGGCTGCCGCATCTCCGGGGCCGCAGAGCAACCAGCCAATCACCAGGACGAAACTGCCCACCCTGCAGTATATCTACATGCAGAGATGTAGGTCCAGGGCATCAAGCATTATCAGAGACACTCAGCAGTGTCATACACTGTCCCAGTGGCTGCACTCAGCCAGGCGCCTCCAGAGCCTTACAGCACGGACCGAGAAGCTTAATATACCAATTAAAAAAAAGATATAACTGCAACCTACACATTAAATGTTTTTTCTGCAATATTTACTTATCAATCTTTATATGTTAAAAATATTTTAAATATATTTTTTAGTTGTTTAATATATTTAATGTTTTTCACATTTGCTTTATATTTATTTTTTATATTCTATATATTTAGTACTTATTTACTTCTTATTTTGCTATCCTTCCACCTTGTTTGTAGAATTTCATTTCACTGCTGGTGTATCACTGCATGCATGCTTGTGACAAATAAAATCAAATAAATATATATATAAAAAATTAATTTTCTATAAATAGGATTAATGGGGGGAAATGATGGCTCTGATAGTAAAATGCAAGAATGAAGGGTTCTGGCACTAGGGTTCGAACAGTTCTCAGCTGAGAAGATTTTATTTCTGCCTGCGGTCACAAAAAAATGGCCGTAAAGGATTATTTAGGGGCTGAACCATGGAAGCAAAACATCTGCTCTGTGGCCTGTTTTTAGAAGGTGGAAGAATGTGCGATTGTCTGGCCTGATAGGGCAGCCCTGGTTGGGACGGGCCCCCATGGGACAAGGGCCTACGTGAGCGGCCCCTCAGCTGCGGCCTGGGTTGGGCACAGATAGAGGGATAAGGGGGAGCTGGAGCTCTGGGGGAAACGTGCCCAGATAGGAGACTCCGGGGAACATGCCGGCACCGGGGCAGCTGAGGTCAGTGCAGCGGGAGAGCAGAGGAGGGGGAGATCGGGAGGCTGAGACCCGGGCGGAGAGCCGCAGCTTTGTTTTCATTGCCCGCTGTGGGGAATGAGCTGAGTGCTGGCTGAGATCTGACAGGTACAGACCAGAAGCTTCCAGCTGCACCACTGTAACATTACAAGCCTAAATGACCTGTTAAGATGCAGTCGATTTGGTTTGTGTATAGGAAGCACCCTCATAAGCCTACCCTAGATCAGTGGTTACATGATATGGGCAGCAATTTCTAGCTAAGCTAATAATAGTCTTTTTTTGTATTGAAATAAAAAACAACAATGCTGATAAATATGTTTATACATTATATTCAGAGCCGAGTTAAGAAATTCTAAGAGTTACTTATTATCAATCGATTATATGTATGAAGTGGCTCAGTGGCTAACCAGCACCTCACGTCTGCAGGGGTGGGTGTTTGAGCGCTGTCCCTGCTGGCATGGTGACCACATGGTGACACCCCTGCATTTTGCCGTATTCTGCCTGGGATAAACTGCAGCCCTTCCCCCCCCCACCTCAGGTCTGTTCTGGATAAGTGGTTAGAAGATGGATCTTTTTAATTATATCCTTGTGTGAAAGGGGGAGCAGACAGAGCTGGTTCATTTTGTCCTTCTCTGTACTGAACATGACGATCGCCAAATCGTCCTATGACAACGTCCACAGAGGCCAATACCAGTGAAGGAGCAGGTTGTCCTCATCTGGTCCCAGCAGGTGCAGCCCCCTGGCAGAAGAAGGTCTGAGAACGTCAAGAGGACAGTTGGCGTCAACAGCCAACAAATGATTATTAGGGCTGTGAAGTTTGTTTCGCTTCTCTGTAAGTCGTTGTCGTCAGTGCATCGCTGATGGGGCCCCTATTATCAAGTCTGAGGCCCTTAAGGTCCACTTTTGCTGGTGGTGTTGCCATAATAACCTTCAACAGGTTCCACGCACAATGCTGCTATCATATACCTGGGTGGAGCATAAGGTGGTTGCAGATGTTTTGGGTGGAGGGGCGAGACTGGGGCAAATCCCTCTACGTACCGGTGACTGATTGTTTTGAGAGTATAAGACAAGTTCACTGTATGTGTCAGAGAGAGACTTCATGGGAGAAAAGGTTCGACTGCCCTGGATTAGCAGTCTGGCTCATTTGAGAGAGAGGTATCAAGAGGGTGCTAATGAAATCACCCAGTCCTGTGCTTCAGTCCTCGTCTGCTGTCAAACTACTCTGTCATGAAGAAATTGTTTTTTCAATGTGAGGCTGCTACTTTGAGTAGCAGTAGAGTAAATGGAGCCAACACAGACACCAAAGATCTACAGATATCTTAACGGATCTGTGGTGGTCTGCCTTTCTAGACCCCTCGCTACCAGGAATGAATGTTCTCCTGAATCATCTGATCGTGTTTGTTTAGTCTGCGTGGACTGACAACATTGCTCTACATGGCAGTTTCATGGGAAACTACACTCAGGTCATGTGATCTTGAGTTTTTGGCAATAGCAGGGAGTACTGAGCTTTTGGTTTTTCTGAGTTGGCTTCTGCGTCAGTCAATGCCATGAAATAGCCCACATTCTGTTACTGCCTTCATCTGACACAGCTTACTGCTTATTTCACCCATTATTGGTACAATTGAAAGCCAAAGAATGGTCCACCCATCACACAAGAATTCCCATGCAGCACAGCGTGCAAAATGTGTAACAATTCATTGTAATGGCTCCAAAGAGGTAAATAAATGAATCACCTTGTCTATATCCATGGTAAGTTAGAGTAAATGGGTCTGTCATTTCTAAGTAAATCTTTTTCTATTATCACTTTCAGCGCCGTAAAATGTCTGTCCTGGATCCCCACACAGACCTCGGTCCTTTCAAATGAGCATTTCTATCTCTCCATCTAGGCGGTTGAATCATTAAATGAATCATAGCGGCCATTACCAGCTTGTTCATCCCAACACCTCCCCGATTCCCTGTGGAGCACTCGCACGCCGAGAGTTAGCAGTCACTGCGAATGGATCCATCACCACAGGGGTGGACTTGTGCGTACAGAAATGAGAAGGAATTATGATTGAGTGAGTAAGAAGAACATAGCAGCTATTCCACTGGGTGGCCTGTTGGCTCATGTAAATTTTCAAGTTGTGATTATTTCTGAAAGTAAGAGAAAATTCTTTCCAGTGGTAATGACCTGTTTAATGCTTTTTATCAATATCAGTATATAATGTTATGCATGCAGAATTAACTTTTTAAACCGGTGATTCTTAGTGCTCCCTTGGAAAGTGATTTGTCTAAAGGACTTCTTTCATTCAACAAAGGTTTCAACAAACTTTGAGGTGGCACTGTAGTTATAGAAAAATAAAGATAACCGCTGTGCCCTTGTGTGCCCTTGTGGGCACCCTGTGATGCCTGTGAGGTGTCGGCCAAACTGGGGGTCACCGTCTCCTGCGAAGGGAGCTGCAGAAGGAGGAGTCGACCGCTCCGTAAGTCAACTGCGGAAACGCATGTGGCATGATCAAAAACCGGGGGTGATTGTAGGATTTTTTTAAATACAGGCAGCATCGGAGGGGCCATCATTTATACAGAAGGGCTAATCAATGGTATTTTTTGAATCGGTGAGTGACAGGGGAGGGGGCGCTCTGGGAGCCAATCAGCTTTCAGCTGGGGCCAGTGCCCTCGTGACCCCGCCCCTGAATACGCCCCTTTTAAAATCACTAGAGTCTTAGGATCTGGTGTGCCTGGTGCTGATCCTGGGGAGGACCCACTTCCAGACCACTGCTACCCCACCTTAGAATCAGGAGGGGGTGCAGATTAAGGAACTGCATTATATTTACAGTGTTGACCTAGTGTGTGTCAGGCTGCCAAAAAACACATAGCTGCCATATGGCCTGTGATAGCTGCTTGTTTTGACTTTGTCAGGCGTCATATTTTACATTTGCATTGGAGATCATCCAAAGAAACTCAGTCACATTCTTGCCTTGAAGTCGCCATGGCAGCCAGTGAGATTCCATGACATCATTGTTTGGTCAGGTTGCTGCCCATTTACAGGGCAGGAGATTGTGAAGCACAAATCCACTAGACCATAAACTGGCTATTTGGGTTTGTCAGTTGGCGCAATAAAGCCACATTTCTGATGCCAGATACGTTGACCTATACTAGGGCAGCCGGTTGAAAAAGTTAAACTCACAGAGAGGCAAAAACGTCTGATGTAGCTGCAACATGACTTGCTGTTTGAGGACGTGTGGGGCTGACGTCACCAGCCATTCTGACGAGCACCGGGGTGACCTTGGCTTTTGTGTGGTGATCTGGAGGACAATGCATGATGATGACTAGGTTCCTGTGACCAGCGAGAAGCATCCTTAACCTCCACTGTAGACCTGCTTCAGTTTAAATCTACACTCATTAATGGGGATTTTTAAAGATGCCAAATACAGACATCACAGTGTCCATATTCAGATCATCTGCTCGTGATCTTTGAGGGTTTAGGGACTGGCTTACTGTCAGTTTTTGTTACAGCGTGCTTGCGCCTGACCTGGATTAACCATGGGAGTCAGGAGATATGCAAACCGTCTTGTCTTACAGCAGGGCATGGGAACTGAGTGTTGTGTTTGGCCGTGGTACGTAATTGCAAGCGCCCAGAGCAGCATGTATGTTTATTTTCAGCAGGAGAGAAAGAGAGAGGGAGGGAGAGAAATTCACTTTGGGGACTGCATGGCTACGAGTGCGACCCCTCCCTCTGCTAGCTTTGTTAACTTCAATCATCCCTGTAGGATAATTAACGATTCAGACTATAGGACAGGTGCAAGTACAGAATACAATTCAGTTGATTAAAATGATGGGGAAAAAAATGCAAGAAAGAGCCTGGCCACTATTTATAAATACACCTCACTGGCTGAGATCGACAGCTTCATGAAGACCTCCTGGCCTATCAGCCGTCATCTTTCCACCTGTTCTCTCCCATTTCATTTTAGGTGGTTCTGACCTGCCCAGTGAAGTCTGCTTTGGCACTTTTCCACAGACTGCTGGTCTTCTACATTACCCACGTGCACCAGCTGCACGACCTGGGCACCCTAGTGCTGACCCACCTCGCAGAACTGGCCCGTGAGCCACTGAAGCTGGGTCCGATGAGCCGGGCTTTGACTGTCCCGGGGGCCCAGGTCCGGACAAGCCTAGGCATGGTGTTGAATGACCTGTGGGAGCTGAGCCAGATCCCGATGCAGCTGCCGATTAACAGTATTTCATCTATAACACGGATTGGAAGCCTTTCCAGACACGCGTGCCTTTGGGCTTAAGCTCTCAATAGCAGCTGTTGTGTACTTGCTGGCTTGTGTTGGGATAGAAGCCTGCTGCACACTTGATAGTGTGTGAAACGACCAGGAAGTCGTTGCTCTGCCCACCCGGTCAATTATTTGACCACATGAATGAATCATATTACGCTGACATTTTCATTTACATTTACAAATTTAGCAGACGCTTCCGACCAAAGCGACATGCACGTGAGGCAAATGGCACATTACGAAAACCTGCAGTCTACGGAATCAACCTGACATGAGTGTAGCTGGACTGAGCTTCCAATGAGTGTCCAAGTAACGGTACGCTGGGCCCTGGGGCAAAAATGGACCATGCCACCCCCCCCACCCCTTTCCAAATTTACACTTAAGACCTGCCTACACCAGTTGCAGTTGATGAAATTTAAGTAGCCTCCAAATATTGTACCCATCATGCACTGCAGTAGTTAGCAAATTCCACGAACATTTTTCGTTAAATACTGTACACGCCTTTACAACAGTGTTTGACTCCAAAACATTACAAACTATTATATTTCAATATTGTTTTAAGTATTGTATCAAAAAAAAAAATTTGTGTTATGACTCCCACCATGATGAGACTGTATCCATAAAATTGAGAGATATAGAAGTAGCACGTCACATATTGCTGTATGTATAATACCAGTATCTTACTTTGCATGAATGTTTAGCATATATGTGAAATTTGCAGTGGTAAAATCTGCCCCTGCTCAGGTGCAAATATAAGCAGTACTGTAATCAGAACCTGTATAATGATTTCTAATAAAGTAAGAACTTTATAGGAGTCCATGTAAATTAACAGTAATAGTTACTCATAATGTATTATTTTTCAAAGTTAAAAATTTTTCATCGTTCACCATTTTGTCCTCCATCTGGGCAAGTTGACACTTACAGAAAGCCAAAGGATGCCTACTCAGACAGGCCGACCAACAAAGGCAGTCATTCGTCGCTTGCAGGAGGGCAGAACGCCTCGTGCAGGGGTCTGCTGGTATTTAATTGAGGTGCAGCCTGGCCCCAGCAGGTGCAGCCCCCGGGCCAGGCTACCCCATGACTACGATGGGGGCACCAAGGCCCAAGGCCCAGGTGCGCCGGGGGGTTACAGGAGCCCTCTGTGCTGGTCCTGGCAGACGCAGGGCACGATGCCTGCTATGACAGGAATGCGAGGCCTTCAGGTGGCCTTCCGACAGCACACCAGCGGGGCCTGTCTGCTCAGGCACGAGACCCTCAGTTTGGCCCTGCTGCCCACCATGTGAAATTCCGCTCTTCAGGAAAATGAACTCAGCACTTTTGAGTTAACTCCGCCGTTAATGTTTCTCTGTTTTTTCTCTCCTGCGAGGAGGCGTGTCGACTCCTGCGATTTTTTCCCTATAAAATAACGTCTCACATTTGCGTTCATCTATCATTATAGCTTCATTATGCCCATACATTCATAATCTCGCTTTCTCACAAAATCTTTAAACTAATCATTAGCCTGTCAGGACTGACAGAATTATTTAGTGGCTAAAAGTGTGCCAAGAATGAAGATTTAGGGGAGATGGAATCCACTGGGAGAGATTTTGTTACAGTGCTTTATCTGTTGAATAGTGCACGCTGTGTTGGGGTGTGCAAGAACAGTACTACTGTATCACGGTGGAGGCTGTTAACACCGTGTTAAGGGTGTATGATGCTGGTCTCCAGTGGCGGCAGAGAGGTCAGGAAGGTTCAGTGCTGGATGTCTAGGTTCATGTATTGCCTCCTGAACAACGAATTCTCTTACCTAAGAAGCATAACTAGTTATAACTAATGTAGCACAGAATTGTGGGTACCGTCACAAGACCGCAGGTGCTGTATTGATTTACAGCATGCACTCATGACCTAGACTGCTCCAGCAAAATATCCACTGGTATCATTAGTTTAATATAGTGTGACAGTGATGGCTAAGCAAGAAAATGCAAATGATAAAACAATCTCTGTGTGTTAGGGTGTAAGGAGAGGTCTGAGTGCCTGGGGCAGACAGTCTGTGTCTGTGTTAGGTTCTTTGATGGTCTAGCTCTTTGTCAGTGTCCATCAGTAGATTAGAGCAGGGAATAGGTCTCTTTTATAGGCAATGTAATTATGACGGTCCTGTTACTCCTGTGTTGTATATATAATGTGATTTGTAGGTTCTGCTTCAACCGTCTGCCTGCATTTTCAGTGAATTTTCTAGAAGGCTAGGAGCATGCGGTCAAGGACGAGGATCAAAATAAAAGATAATCAAAAGAAAGAAGTGTGTGGTGTGTAAACCCGCATTATAAACCTATGTGTGTGTCAGTAACACTGCCGGGCAACAGAAATGGGGCGGATCCGACACTACAGAACATTATGCTTCAGCATTAGCCAGAAGATATTTCGGGAGAATTGTACAAACCTAGACATGTGTTTGTTTGAATAATGACTGGTGGTTAAGACCATTAAAAGCTTAATGTTTTGACATTTTGTGTTTCACAGGTGTGTTCTTCTGTATGGTATGTGGTGTTGCCGCCGATGGCCTCAGCAGAGGCGTGGTCACCTAGGGGCAGGGAGAGTAACCGTGCCCCCGTACTGCCTCCTGGGAGCTGCGCTGGGAGTCCTGGGCTCTCTTCCAAAGTCCTTCAGAAACCTGCGGTGTTTTGTCTTCTCAGATGCTGTGTTGCCATGGTTTCAGTCACGCGTTAAATGCATGCACATTAACTTTTTTGCGTTGTCATGGGAATCTATGCAGCAACCTCTGCAAGGATCTCATATGTATGGTTTTAAATTGATATTTTGGGCTACCAAAGACCAAAGCCGTCGTGTTCTTGGTGACCAGCGCTGATGGGTCAGTGGCTCTGCGGCTAACAGCTTTTGTGTTCTGCTGCTGTGCTGAACAGAAATGTTGCCCAAGCTGGTGGGAGCTGGGAAATGATTGTCAGACGGCCGGTTTCTGCGATGTCGTCGTCAGTGAGCTGTAGTCGCAGGCTTGAGTTCAGTTTAGTGTAACTGCATGAAACCAGCTGTTTTTTTGTTTACTCATCAGTGAATCAGTCATTGATCCAATAGTGTTCCAATACGGAAAAAGGGTAATACAATTATTAACAGACAGACATGGGATCCAGCAGCGCTAGTGCATGGGGGGGGGGGGGGGGGGGGGGGGGGGGGGGGGGGGGGGGGGGGGGGGGGGGGGGGGGGG
>JABFEB020000132.1:14437035-14449058 GCA_019775895.2 Stomatorhinus ivindoensis
AGGGAAAGACGCAGCCGCTATCGTGCAGGGATTGGCTGAAGAGAAGGAAAGCGCGGCGGCGTATGGGGCGGACGACGGGGGGGGGGCGAAGCCACGGGGGTGGAGGGTCTGCTCTGGAGCCTTGCTGGGGGTCGAGTGGAAGCTAAGACGGGCAAACGGGACCTCCTTGGTTATAATTTTGCCTGAGGATAAAAGAAAAAAAATGATATAACAGAAAAAAGATCCTTACAGGACAAAACTCGTTAAAATTACATTGCGTGAAATATGCTTGTTTATAACCAGTCGCTTAGGGAAACATTGGTGTCTAACAAGAGACAGTTAAAGAGTTATCAGCTTTGACAGGAAATACTGGACGAGTGACAAAAGGGCACGTCTCTTATTACAAAGAGTTATTTATTTCAAAAATAAAATCACAGAACAACATCCTCACAGTGTATGACGCACCAAACTTAGTGATCCGACTGCAGATTTCCTGGTCACAGTGGAACATCACATCCATCATAGATGTGGCAGGAAAAGCATTCTGGGATAGAATGTCCTCCAGCTCTACCTGAATCTGCAATTAAAGAGGAGATCAGAGGTGCTGACTGGACACCAATAAGCTGTGGTCAGGTGACCCCCATCACTGTGGGCCTGCATTGCATTGCATACTGTGGTTTCACCTGTCGCTTGTTGGAGAGGAGAGCGATGTCATTTCCTGTTTCCAGGGCGTTGTCTGTGAAAGCCAGGACATAAGTCAATCTCGCCTTCAGCTTCTTCAGTGTGGCTTGTCTCTCTGTGACTCGCTCCACCTCACTCCCACAGAGGCCCTGGTCGGAAAAGAGCAAACATGCAAACTTGCACATAAGCCTAAAACAGTCCCTGAAGATTAAACGTGTCTATCTGTCCTAGTGTCAGCTGGAACGCAAACAGAACGTGCAATCACCATACCTTCCACCTCTGGCCATCTAATGACTCTGCTGTTCCTCTAACTGCCACAAGTATCATTATCATTCATTACCTTAGACTAACGCTGTTAGTGTCTGTTCCTGCTTATTTCAAAGCATTAATCCAAATTTGTGCTACCGTGAGCTTCTGGGACGTGATCTATCCTGGGCCCTGTACTATGAAGCGGGGTTACTGGCTTATCGGGGTAACTTGTTGGATTTAAGCTACCATAATTTAAATGGACTTCGTATTCATTCACTTAGTCTGCGGAAAATGTAAGTGAACGAATATGAAGTCCATTTAAACTATGATACCTTAAATCCAACAAGTTACCCGGATAAGACAGTAACCCCACTTCGTAGTACAGACCCCTGGATAAATATAAACAATAAAACAATAAAACCAAAACAAAACAAAACAGGAATACGAGCCACAATGGAAGAGTGTAAGTACGTAACGCCAAAAGAATACAGGAAAAACTACACAACTGAACATCTTTCCGTTTATCTAGCCAACATAGCTGGTTGTGTTACAGAAAAACCCTTCACATTAGAGCTTTAATAATCAAAATTAAAGTGTTAGAAACTACATCAAACCAACATAAACATAAAACACAGGCCCAAGGACATGTACTATTGCAAGAGGGACCAAGGAATGGCCTTTAAACTGGGTGGCAGGAGGAGGACAGCTGTCATGCCAACCCCCATCAAAATTCCTTCCCTGTAATATATCGTTCAGCTGCTCAGCTTTTTGCTCGATAACGCAGTTTTATGTTACCCTGTGAAGTTTCAAGTTCACCCTGACCACTGTAAGTAAGTAAATGACAGTAAAGTTCACTTGCTTACAGTGGTCAAGGTGAACTTGAAACTTCACAGGGTAACGTAAAACTGTTATCACTGCAGCAAGCATTCACATCAATAAAATACGTCTGTTAAAGTTTTTTAATTAATTGTTTTTTGAAAAAAATAAATTTTGCATGATGGTATAACTGACATCATGTGACATGTTTCGTAAGATTATGACTGTACATTTAGCTTGATATGAATGTGTTATCCATTGTAACCTTTAGCCCGATAAAAGTCATTTCACTGATGTATTTTATTAGATTAATTAGGTATACAGGCTTCGGGTTACGTCAGTCCCGAGTTACGATGTTTCGTGGTTACGACATGGTTACTGGTCTGCACAGTTTTTTTTAGCGACGGTATGCAACAATTGATGGTCACATTAAGGTGTCTGGGCAGCAGTAAACATGAGTGCTGTAATGCATGGTGAATTAAATAAACGTTCACACTTTATGGTTTCACGTGCAACAGCACGTAACGGAAACTTTATTTTGACCGCTACTGTACATGTACGTACATTCCGGCTTACACCGAAAATCGGTTTACGACGTGACGTAGGAACGGATCAATGTCGTAAGTCGAGGACCCCCCTGTATTTAGCTCAATAGCGACATGTGTTACTGGTTACTACCATACAAAAAATGTTAAATGTCTTACAAAGGTGCATTAAATTGCATGAAATATAATTAGGTCAGGAATTAAATGTGTATTGATGAAGCACAATCCAAACAATCAAGGTGATGATTATAATGTTGCTTGTCAAGCCAACATGTGTTATGGAGCTAAATAGACTATAAGGTAATAATCAATACATCATAGCACTAGAGTTAAATATACATTATTAATCTAACAGAATGTCTCAATGAAATAAATACAGTTTCAAGAAAAATGTTATCAAGCTGAATATACATTAATAATATATATTAATATATATAAAACATGTCAGTTCTAATATCAAGAAACAATATTTTTATAATAATGACACACCTTTGAAAAACATTTATAAACTGATGTTATATACCATAACCAGTAAAACATGTTATCAAGATTCTTTCTTCGTTATCAAGCTAAATATACGTTATTAATCTAATAAAATGTCAGTGAAACAATTCTTATTGAGCTAAATATAGTTATAAAAATCCATTAAACATTGGTATCGAGATAAGTATACATTAATAATCTAATAAAACATATTGGTTATATCAATTAATATGCTAAATATTAATATGGGTTTTCAGCCAAACAGCTGAGAGATGCATCACAGGGGGAGTAATTCGGGTGGGGATGGGATCTGGCATGACAGAGCCTTGTGAAGCGGTACCTCCACGTCTTTGAAGAGCTTCACAGATCTCTTCATGAGGATGTAGCGCATGCGGACAAGGGCTTCCTGCATCTCATCCTTCAGTTTGGACTTCAGGCCTGTCAAGTCCTGCAACCTAAGGCAGGACATTCAAGGGAGTTACAGGGAAAGCTTCACCATGAATCATGAAGACCACTCATACTTGACGTTCGACCAGAAAGTTTCCGGCCAAATAAGGTCATCAAGCTTTTGCATATCAGTTGGTTGCTGAAAATTCTCCACTGGCCAAAATTCACCTTTCAATACAACCCAAATACACACTATTTTAAAAACCTCATAAATGTTTGCTTCTAGCACTGGTCAGCAACTGGTCCAACCTTGAGGAAAGAATAATGAGGCATAGACCTTGTTCAATTCTGCGCAGCGAATGCTACTCCGCGCAGCGAATACTACTCCGCGCAGCGAATACTCCGCACCTTCCATCCAAGTCCTGGAGACTCTGGCTCACCATCTCTCTCTGCTGTCTGACTCTCATCACCAGGGACTCAATCTGTTCCCTCTGAGTCGTTACTGCCTCATGGAGAAACTGATATCTGGCAACACAGAGGGAAACAGGCAGGAGCATGAAAAAAACAGCCAACAGCACCAGTGTGGTTCAGAATGACCGCCATTGGCGCACAGACGTGGATCCCCGCCCCTCCTCCACCTGTGGTTCCGGTGATAGGTCAGCTGGCAGTCCCGACATGTCAGCTGGTTGCAGGACATGCAGAAGAGCTTCATCACTTCCTCTTTGTGGGTGGAGCAAAACACCGTTGGGACGGAGTCTTTAGGAGAGAGATTTCACACACTTTACATAGTCGCACTTGTTGCGAAGACATTCGGTTTAGATAAACTTGTGTGTAAGAGTTTTTGCTCTGCATTGGATTGATGTTCTGTGCTTCCAAAAACAGGCTCTGGAAATGGATGGGGCTCTATTGACAGTGGATTCACAGTTAACAAAATAATCAATATTATTAGGGGAAGCATTGGGTTTGTGTTGCTAACCAAAGCTAATTACAAGAACTGCCTAATCACCATCCAACCATCTTCCTAAAGCTTATCCTGGACAGGATTGTAAGGTACCCTGAAGCCAATCCATGCCAGCACTGAGTACAATGCTGAGCTACACAGTGGATGGGATGTCAGTCCATTCACAGGACACATACACTCACAAATTTTGGAGATTAACCTAAATACATGTCTTTGGACTGTGAGAAGAAACCAGTGTACCAACATGAAAGCCAGGGAAAGCAGGCAAGCTCCACATGCAGCAGAGCTGGGATTCGAACCCATAACCCCGCAGGAGTGAGGCAACAGTGCTGTCCTCTGAGCCAACATAATAAATAAATCAGGATTGTCCTGTGTGATGCTTATAAATGACTGGATGATGAAAACACGCAGTTAGCATTAGCTTACATAGCCTCATCAAGCGCACCTGTAGGTAGTTTCTGGTGAAGAACAGTGTGGTCGCGAGTGACCCTCACTCTCTGATGTGCTGACACACAGATGGAGCACAGCGCCTCCCCGCACTCCACGCACCAGCCGCTGACCGCGAAATCCTCACAGCCTGCACACTGAGTAAGGGAGACACCATTACTAAACATCAGCCGGGATTTCAATGGTTCTTTTCCGGCTCGTCTATGTACCATTACAATTATGGACACAACCTTGCCTGTTCATTTATTACTTTTTAAATTTAAAAAAACATTCATGCACTTAATACTTATTCTGATTAGCCAGGATAAAAGAGGAGGACAGACTAGCTGGGTCAAACAGCTCCGCAGAGGAGCGCGATCCACAAGACCAGAAGACGACACTATTTTAGCACTTGGATCACGGGCAAGATTTTGAACAAAAAAAAAGATGCAGGCTGTATTGCGACTCACCTTGCTGACTTGAGTGCTCGACTGCACTGCCGGCCCTTTCAGAAACCGGTTAGCTGTGACCTCTAGTGACGTATACGACCGCTCACACACAGGACACTCTGGGGAGAGAGATGCCAATAAGCCACATATTCAGCCGGTTGACGCTAATATATTTCAGCAGAGTCCATTATGTCCATTCCATAATGCCTGGACAATGTTCTCATCACTAAACAAGGTTTTGGAGTTCTTCAACTGCATCAACTAAGCTTGGTGCTCAACAATTTACTGTTTTTTACTGAGACATAATAATCTCCTCCAAAACACAAAGTGAACCAAGCTTATAGACTGGCTTATTTGTGCAACACCCTGTAAACTTGATCCATGGGTTAAACTATGCATTTGGGAAATACAGATGTATTATAAATAGGGTGTATAACTGGAATACAATATATCTATAAATATTGAGCAAAAAATGCAATAGCTTTATAAAAAATAATCTGAAAGAGTTGCATTCACATCCCAGATTAAGGCTTCTGATATTCAGCTGGGTTAAACAATACAATTTTGTGTTACAGCTTAACGTAATGTAACCCTGGGTAATGCCCAGAGTAAACGCCCACACGTGCCCACACCTCTCCTGCTGCCTCTGGGTCCCTGCGGCAGCGTGCAGCCTTGGCATAGGGAGTGCAGACAAGGAAGGAGCTGCGGGTTTCTGTCAGGCCCCAGGAAAATGGCACACGTGCCACAGTACCCGAGCGAACCCGGGCTGGGCGCTGCGCCGGTCGGGGCGGGGGGCGGCTCGGTGCTTCCTGGGTCCACTTTGGTTTTGGTTCGGTTGCATTGATGGAGAAGAGCAAGAGCAGAAACAGATGTCAGGGCAAAGTAAACCGATACGGAAGACCTATGTCTTTGACTGTCATAGGACTACTCTCTGTAACTTAATTCTTAATAGCAAAAGTAAAAAATGCTATTTTTACTAGCAAGAATATGAATTAAAATATCTACAATGTGATTCTTAATAGTAACAATGATCATTTTTACTAGTAAGAACTGTAGGTGTAATAGTAAGAATTTTGTATTGTCCTGTTGTAGATATCTGCAAATACGTACATTTTGACTAAAAATAATGTAGTTAGAGATCTGTAATGAAATTTTTACTGTTAAAAACAAATACGGATATTTGGGCCTGGAATTTTTTCTAGTCAAAATGGGATTAGAGATTTCTACGGCTGTTACTAGCAAGAATACCATTATAGATCTCTATAATACTTTTAATTAGTAAAACGTGAATTCAGGATATGTGAGGCCAAAATACAGTGCAAGTCAATGAGAATATATTTCTAGTACAAATCGAATTACAGAGCTCTACAGTACGAATTCTTACTAGTAAAAATACCGTTCTTACTAGTAAATATGACCATTCCTACTAGTATAGTAGATACCTTGAATTCATTTTTACTAACTGTGTATTTACAGTAAGAATGTTATTTTTACTAGTAAGAATTAAGTTATGCCACGTAAGCCTGACGATGATAAATTACAATTTGGCTTGCCATAGACGATCACTGCACGTTGCACATTCCTAATACGACAGACTATTGCAAAACAAAGGAATAAGCAGGACTTACTTCTGCATGTATCCTTAGGAGAAATCCTTTGTAAAATAATGGATTGATTGTTGTTGTCCTATCAAGCTACTTAAAGATACATTGTAGCAATTAAAGATGTTATTTCTTTTAACGCAGAGCGGGGTTTTCGAGTATCCTCGTTGCTTTGATCACAAAATAAATATCCATGTTCGCTACGTGCAGTATAGGACGTAATACGCCCAAACACACCTTACATAAAAATAGAGTTATACACATAACACCGAGCGAATTACCGACGTTAAGTAATTACTCGTCTTTATAGGCGGCGAATGCGATGAGATGCACGTAAGTTTACTGGGTCGCCGGGGTACCCCGCTCCGTCACCTGCTTCGCCAGACTCTAAACAGGAAGAGCGTCTCTCCCACGCAGCGAAGTGACCCGGAAAGCGAGAGGAAAGTGGAACCCCTCCCCGCCGGTCAGCGTCACTCAGTCCCTTTATATATTATAGCGAATGACAATAACCGATAATTACATTTTTACACGAAACAAGTTCTGATGGGACAACTAGAAACATGCACCCATGCATGTTCCTGTCAGTTGACCTTCTCCTAATATGCTTTTTCATAAATCTACACTAACATCATAATAGACCAACATCAATAAACAACTTTGTAAGGTACTAATAACACAGTTACTGAGCCAGTTCCTTAAAAACGAAACAAGTAGGCTGCCGTAAAAGCCACACATTAACACTGTAAAATAGACCTCTGTATAAAGAATAATTTTTCATACTAAAGTATTACTCCTTAGCCAACTAATCAGTAACTGGGCATTCTTCTCTATATGTAGTACACACATGTTACATGAAAAGGTATTTTGTTGTGCAGTGTTTATATCTTAATTTGATTTAAATATACTCTTTTTTGTATATGCACTACCTGAGCCTGCTGAGGGGCAACAATGTTGGAGACACAGTGAGGCGCATCTTAAGGAAAACAGGGACCGATGCCTTGTGGGGAGAGAACAGTTTGAAGGGGAGGAAAGGGAAAAGGTCCTTTGAGGTGTTGGAGCTGTACAATGTGATTTTATGGAAGTATATATAACCCTAGAAATAATAAATAATAATAAAGACCTAAAACAGACATATTAGGACCCTGTAGACATGAGTCATACGATCAAATTAGATAGCTCTGGCATGACATGTTTTAAGCAAAACTGAAATATACTTATGATCAGACAAAACAGGCGATACTTCTTACATATTTACATCAGGTGACGTGTGTGTGTGTGTCTTTTGCAAAAACTGTAGCTGCATGCAGTAAAGCTCATCCTGAAACAACCAACCTCACCATGGATAATTCAATTGCAGTGACACTAAAACACTGTCCACGCCATGGATCTCCAAAGGTATGGAGGTGTTTTTGTGTTGTTGGTGGTCTAGTCGTTAGGATGCTCCCCTCTGGACCACAAGGTCATGGGTTTGAGTTCCATGTCTGGTACTACTGTCATTGGGTCCTGGGGCAAGCGCCTTAACATCAACTTGCTTCAGGGAGACTGTCCCTGAATGATTATCTTAACATTGACCTTAATGACACATGAATGTCATTAAGACATAGGTGTGTTCCTGCATGCATGGTTCACCTATCTCACTCATACAAGGTTATCTAACGAATGTATTCAGTTTTAGAGGTAAACTACTACATGGTCTTCTGTACTGTAAGTATTTCTTCTGTGTTTTCCTAGGATGACGCTGCAGTGAGAGATACAAGGGAAATGGAGCAGGGACCTGGAGCGGGTGAATTTGCTTGTTAATGTTGACCTTAATGTTGAACATTCTAATGTTATTTTTGATGTTAAAGTGAGATGACTGAAATATGGAATAAATGCATTATTCATATTTAAATATATATCCATCCATACATTATCCATACCACTTTATCCATCTGGGTTGCGGGATTAAAATATATATTAAATAAACACACACACACACACACACACAGTGGTACCTCAGAACTCGAAATTAATCTGTTCAGAATAGAATTCTGGATCGAATCCTAAAAAGTTCAAGTTCTGATCGAATGTTCCCCATAAGAAATAATGGAAAACCAATGAATTGGTTCCTGGCCCCAAAAAATTACACCAAAATATGTTTTTTTTAGCATTTAGCATGTTCACCAGAAGGACCAAGCTCTAAAGTTCTACACAAACAGTTCCTGACTCCTGACTGGGGAAAACAATGACAATATGACTGTAAAAAGAGATACATTTTATGTAAAATGGTCTTGTTGGTTTTCGAGTCATGCAGAAAAAAATATGCAAAATTGTGTTGGTTGCTGCAGTACTGATTGACGTTTGACGGGCAAGTGCTTAAGGCCTTTGACGCATATTAAAGGGGCACTCAGTATCTGGAAAGGGAAGCACCTTTAGATAGCTTAGGCCAAAGGGACAGGTGTTCAGGCAAAAGTAACCCCCAATACATGCCTGAACTGCTGTGTGCTATATGTGGTCCACTCTTAAAAATAAAAGAAAAAGAAACAAACAGACCAGGTTAAACAATGAACTAGTGTTTATCATAAAGTAAAATTTGTATTTCAGTAAATGACCCAATGTGTCCTGCTGTAATGCAAAATCACACAAACAACAATGTCAGTAAATAGCTCTGCCATTTTAATTATAATTTATCATTATGAATGATAATAAGAAGTCTTAGTTTTATAATGGCTTCAGTTCCAGCACTAAGAAACCACTTTGCACTGGCTAAAACAACAATCATATTCAGCAGTAAGGTTTGTGAAATAATCAAGTGTACCTACACATGTACATACATATTACTGCCTTAAAAGTGTTACATATTACTACCTTAAAAGTGTTACATATTACTGCTTTAAAAGTGTTACGTATTGCTGCCTTAAAAGTGTTACATATTAATACTTTACCATGTTACATATTAATACCTTACAGTGTTACATTACTATTTTCAAAGTTACATATCACCATTTAAAAAATGTTACATATTGCTACCTTAAAAGTGTTACATATTACAACCTTAAAAGTGTTACATATTACTGCCTTAAAAGTGTTACATATTACTTTTTTGGGGTTTGCTCCTCAGTTGCTAAGTCCTGCAGCTGAAGTGTATCTGGGACCTTCTGTGTTTGTCCTGAGGGCTTCGGCATCAGAGAGCTGCGCACCACGATCTCACGCAGATGTGCACTTTTGGAGAACGTCATCATCATGGGAGCTGGAGGAATCGGCGGACACAGCCTGCGTCTTGTCCTCACGGCTCACACGAGCAGCTAGAGAGGGCTCCACATTGTGGTCACTGGACTCAGTCTCGTCCCGGGTAGCCTGCTCCTGATAGGCCCTGTCTGGCTCGCTGTCGGAAAAGCCGTCGGCTATCCTTACTCAGGGATTTCTTCAGGCACTCCCCATATTCGCGTGCAATGCTGATGAAATTTAGCTCAAAACTGTGTTAGCTGTATCTCATTTAAAGAAAGCTTCCAGAATAGATCAGCCCTGCGTACCTGGTGCTGCTCTGGACACTGATGTCACTGTTAGTGTCACTGTCTCTTCCCGAGTTCCTGGCTCCAGCAGCGACTGGCCTCCTCCTCAAGGCCTGTCTGATCTTCCGCTTCAGCAGCCGCCTTGTCTCCTTCCCATGGCCATGTTGCGACATTGACGTCAAGGCGGCTGACCACAGGGCCACTTGCTGGTCATCGCTGGAGTCTCTGGGGGGGGGGGGGCATGCAAAGGGGCACCTGGATGCTCCATGGTCGGTATTCGTAGTGACCTTTCCCAGTCACAGTGTGCAAAGATATTCAGGGGTGCATTAATGCAAGGGTTTACCCAGGCTGAAGCCCAGGGGTCTCCGTTAAATAGGAGCCTCAACCAATCATGTCTGGAAAAAACATCAAACCTAGAGCTCCTACTTTTTGGGATTGTCCTGTATTGAATAATGTTCAAAATCTAATGTAATCTGGACTGGACCATGTGACCGATCCCCCATTAACATTATTTTTTAAATCTTATCTTCGCTAACCACCCCTCCCACTCCCTCAGGTAGACACCTTTCATTGTCTGCTAGGTCAACAATCGCACCATCGCAGATAATAGTGGAGCGTCAAACTGACGTGCTGCCGTCCTCTCGCCAAGCTCATGCACGAGTCCCAACTTTCCAATCTTTCTGCCCATCAGGCCTCAGGATTCACTTTATCATGTAGATGCGTCACTCACTGTGCTGGTTCATACTCACATCTCTTCCTCAGAATCTTCCTGAAAGATCAAAGGCCCCATGCATTCGGGACAGATTCTGCCCAGGCTGCGATGACACTGGAGACACAGCAGGCCTGTGTGGCACATGGGACACGTGCCCCGGAGAGTCTAACAGTCAGGTTCCACTTTAGACTGATCGATTGTAAAATTTAGCCTAAATACAATGCATTTCCTCAATGCTAGAGAGAGAATACTAGGCACTTTGGGGAGAGCCTAGTGTGCTCTGCTGATGATGTCATAGGTGGTGGGTGATTGACAGTCCAGGTGGGTTGTTCCTTTATGCTGATACGGCAGGTGTGGAATAATTGACAGGACCCCCTGCCTCCAAGCGACCTTTGCGTGAACTGGGGATGAAACGCCGCATGCTTCTTCTCAATAAGGAGGCTACGTGACACACTTAAAGCAAACTGCCAAAAATGGTTACCGCATGGGAATCAGGGTCACCTCAAATGATCTAGTAGCTAACTACCAAAAATTGTGATTGCTTGGAGGCAGGGGGTCCTGACAATTATTCCACACCTGCTGTATCAGCATAAACAACCCACCTGGACTGTCAATCACCCGCCACCTATGACATCATCACCAAAGCGCACCAGGCTCTGCCCAAAGTGCCTAGTATTCTCTCTAATGCTAATTCATTAAAGATGAAAACAACAGTTTCATGTTAATTACACTGTAACTCATACTGTTGACTTTTATCTCTAGGTAATGTCCATCAGTTATAATGATAAAAAATCTGACACTATATAAATGCCAATGAAGTGTGAACCACTGAGTTGTCCACTGGGTTAAACTAAATCATAGTAAAATTAGAGCACCTGTGCATTTCGGAGTACAGCAGGCAAACATAGTTGGGTCATCCCTCATCTTTGCCTCTTTCCCACAGGCCATGCAACAAACCATAGGGGCCCCAAAGAAGTTTGCTAAGCAGGACCCTCCAGGGCAGCTGTGGACACATTGGATGATTATGGGGCTGCCTTACAGCAGGACACACTGAGCGATTATGGGGCTGCCTTACAGCAGGACACACTGGGCGATTATGGGGCTGCCTTACAGCAGGACACACTGAGCGATTATGGGGCTGCCTTACAGCAGGACACACTGAGTGATTATGGGGCTGCCTTACAGCAGGACACACTGAGTGATTATGAGGCTGCCTTACAGCAGGACACACTGAGTGATTATG
>JABFEB020000132.1:14450062-14461015 GCA_019775895.2 Stomatorhinus ivindoensis
GCCCTTTGCTGTGTGGGATAGGCTCCGCCCCCCCCCCCCCCCACACTTCTGAATTGGATAAAATATATGGGTGGATGGATGCATGCATCTGCTGTTTTCATAATTCCTTTTTTTCCACCACTGTGCATTGTGATTTACTTCTTTAAAATAAATAAAGCTTGTGTTACACTTGAAGGAACCACAATAATCCACTGCGATTGACTTGCTTTGATAGATGCAACATTTGAAGAACTTACCCGTTCCCTTTTGGGGTAGTAGCTTGCACACACAAACCTCCGGAGACGCTTGATGTAGCTACCGGCGACCACAATGAGGAGCGAAAAGCCATAAAGCAGCCCTGCGCCACAGAATACACCCACTCTGAGGTTTGAGGAGTTTGCATTTTCTCTGTGCATATTTAAGTCTCCTACACACACACTGGTTCCTTCCTACAGTCCAAAACTGGTGAATTTACAGTGCAGTGTAAAAGTGTTATGCAGTCACAGGAAGTCAGAGGACGAACACCAGTTAAATTCCCTAACCTCCCTTCAGGGGCACCTCAGCCCCTCCATGCATTTGTTAAATTTCACCAGCAGCACAATGAATTAATTCAATTAAATGACCCAATGAGATATTGATTAGCTATACACAGTGTGCTAGCATCACCCCTGGTTTATTGTAAGAAATGTATGGGTGTACTGGATGGTTGCTTTAGGAGAGGTTTTGAAATGGTTTAGCTAACACAATTTGACACACATAATATCCAACATGAAGGTCATTTAAACATAATATTCTTTGATAGCTGAAGACTTCTGCCCAGTGCAGCATGCCTCTAGATTATCCCCAGTGTCTCATCCAAGATGCCCAGGTATTGGCAAAATGTTTACAGAAGGAGGGCATACATATCGTGTGCAAAATCAGACCTAGAAAAAGTGTCGCTACACTTTCTGTCCACTAGATGTCAGTGCTACCCAAACAGAACTACTGGCTAATGACCTGAACTAGCTAAAAAGCAACAACTTCACGTGGCCCTACCTATAAACATGTACCCGTAGTAGTCCGTCTCTGATGGCGCTATCAGGCATTTCTTGCTAAGGACGGTGATGTTGCCTTTCTGCAGAACGTCAAATGCCGCCACAATATCCTTGAACATATCTGAGGCATAGCTTGATCCATTCATGTTCACCGCCACCATGACAGGAGCTGTGAGTTAGCAGGATAGAGAATAAACCATGTCAGTCACATGTCAGTCAAAATCTCAAAATCCACAAACCACTGATATTTCTTCCATTCATGATATTTCACGACATTCTTTATTGCAAGCATCATCTTTTTCAATGATCCCCCAGGGGTCAATAAAATATCTTATATGATGTGGAATTACTATATATTTAAATCAAGTCGTTTTATTGTAATTTCACATACACGAAACAAAACTATGATTCTTCAGAACATCGGACGGCTAGAACAGAGAACAACAGAATAATAAACACTGAACAATAAATAATGGGGGGGTTAAAAAAATAAAACAATACACAACAAAATCATTGTGCAATAGTACAAGTAAACAGTGCATACAGACTGCAAATAAAAAGTGCGCTGAACGGTATTACTAAGGCGTACCGTTATAAGGCTGTGATGTAGTACTTTGCTAGGCGGGAATTCTTTACATTACTGACAACCTGAACCAAGTTCAGAATATTATTACAGTCAATCTCATCAAAAATACTCGGAGCACGCTGAGCACTACATTGAATCCAGACGAATGAAGTAATGTGTAGTTTTGGGTGAGTGTGTAAGAGACAGAGACAGAGACAGAGAGAGGATGAATTAAAATTTCCTATATTTATATTTTCTATATTTACTATGATGGTTGTGTCTGTACTGACTTTTTTTCGTCATTATTCCCTAAACAAAACAGTACAAGAACTATTTGCATAGCATTTACATTGTATTATAAATTATCTAGTGATGATTTCAAGTAAACAGGAGGATATGCGCAGGTTATATGCAAATACTGTGCCATTGTATATAAGGGACTTCAGCATCCGTGAATTTTGGTATCCGTGGGGGGGTCCTGGAACCAATTCCCTGTGGATACTGAGGGCAGACTGTACTATAAAAGCAACATACGACTTCAGGATGGGTCCCAGCCAAAGAGTGAAGCCCCTATACTGCCTCACCCTTGACAAAGATTTCGCGCTGAGCCAACTGGTGCACGGTGTTAAACATCCAAAAGACCAGCAGATCCAGAGCCACCAGCAGGCCTCCGACAGCCATATGCCGAACAACGGACATGGTGTTGAGCGCTATGGCACGTCTCTCTCCTTCTGTGAGATACAGGGAATCTGAAAGCACAAGTACGCTTCAATAAATGCTGCCCAACTTAAGCAACTACTATTTCTTCATTTATTCTCTCGCTCCAATCATCACACATGGTTTAGTCTATATTAATTCCTCTTACAGGAAGCACATCCAGGCAAACCCTGACTTCCCCTCAGACACTCATTCATCCTGTTTATCCTGCCTTCATCTTCACTCACAAGGTCTGATGTAGATGAGAGCCTCTCTCCGGGTCAACGGCAATAACGAGCTCCTGCCGTCTTCCGACCTCCTGAGGTCCATCCTCACGAATTTGTCCGTGATATAGATGTTATCGAAGTCATCCTGGTGGAGGTACTTCCTTTTATACAAGACAGCTCTTCCAGGAAACCGAAAGCAAAGAATTAAGTCTCGTATGGATTTCCTGACACACCATGCTGTTTTGAATGATGGCAATAAAGGCGATCTCTTGAAACACTCACCGCAAGCACGCGAGCGCCAGGAGGATGATCCCCGTGTATGCGAACAGATCCATGTGTTTCTGCCAGTGGGAAACCTCTACAGTAATTTCTTCCATGATCTCCTGAGACACCTGCTGCACTGAGCGGCTGCTGTTCACATGCACGTCGAGGTGCGCAGAGACGGAGATCTCGAACTCAAACTGCCGCTTCATTTTCTCGAGGGCAGCCACGGTGGCTTAGATGAGAGTCGACAGAGTATGAAATAATGTGCCAGATTACAAGCGGTACGATCCAGACAGAACACAAGTCAAAGTCTTACATAAAGTAAGAACAAAAATGAAAATCAACATGCATTGACATTTTCAAAGTTTTCTTAAGGTGCTTTATTAAATTATAATGCAATTAAAGAGAATGAAAAATATACCATTAAATTGGCAGCATGGACATTCCAAACACAACTTTCCTTGTTTTTATGACTGTATTTAAAAAACATTTCAAAAACGTTCAGAGAACTCACGAGCAGCCAGCTTGGTCTTCATTTGGTTCATAACATATGTGGGTACAACGCAAAACACCAGGGTAACTGCAATGAAGCAGAGGAGCAGATCACTAATGCCAGAGCTCGGCCATTCTCATGAACTCGTAATTCTTGTGACGTGTGAGTGCAGAGTCAATGCATTCCTGCTTCTAGTAACCCGTTACCCGCATAACCATTGGACGCATCTGGGAGAAGGTTAGTTTATGTTTTTTTCACCTGACTAAAATGTAGGAATATGTGGCTTGATTTCCTCGCAGTAAAATAAAACCAATGGTGGCAGAGAGGAGGGTTGGGTGACGCAAACCAATCGACTTTCATGTCCATAAAAAAGGGCAGTGTGTATGCAGGTTTTTGGGGTAATCAGTCAATCAGCCAATCAGTCCTCTAATTAGTAATCTAATTATGGTGCTGTAGCAGAAACCCACATATCCAATGGTCATACTCCATTATGCAGCCCAGTCGAATTCTCTTTCCAAGCCAAAACTGACTGGATCGCTTAGGCTAAACTAGCTGCAGATATTAAATGACAATGAACCAAGGCGTAATGAGTGGCTAAGTAGGTACGATGCTGTGCTGTGATTAAAAGGTCACCAGGTCAAGTCATTCATCTATCCATTTTATATACCCGCTTATCCTACTGGGTCACAGGGGGTCCAGAGCCTATCCCAGAAGCAATGGGCACAAAGCAGGGAACAACCCTGGACAGGGGGCCAGCCCATCGCAGGGCACACCCACACACAATTCACTCACACAGGCACACCTACGGGCAATTTAGCAACTCCAATTAGCTTCAGCATGTCTTTGGACTGTGGAGGGAAACCAAGGTGCTCGGAGGAAACCCCATGAAGACACAGGGAGAACATGCAAACTCAACACACATGTAACCCAGACAGAGACTTGAACCCAGATCCCAGAGGTGTGAGGCAACAGTGCTAACCACTGCACCACCATGACGCCCCAGCTCAAGTCATATAACATTATAATGTATTCTATACATTTGCAAGATTTTGTCGAGTTATTACATAGTACATAGTGGTTTTACATAATCTGCTCTTATACAGTGTGTGACAACGTATTATGTAATAACATCACATTATGTGATGAAAATTTGTTACATTTAGTCGAGTTATTATATAATGTGGAATTATTACATAGTGCATTGTAACAAGGTATAACTGCTATATGTTTATTCTTTTATGTTTCAGGGGACAAACAAGCAGAATAAATAATTGAAACTGTAATAACAGCATGGACTTGGAGGGTGTGGCCTGTTTCACTGATAATGCATATGCATGGGGAGATAAAGGACGACTGACCTTTTGTGAGGTTGCACAGATCCTGCATGCCAGACACCACGTCGCAGATGCCGGACGCTGCGTCCAGAAGTTCGGTGCAGTTTCTCTGAGCATCATTAAAGGCCTTCAAGCACTTCCTATAGGGTGAGCCCAGCTTCTCCTGACACACGTCGCCGATTCTGACCAGGAAGTATAGGACGTTCCTCAGCATACGAGCTACGGGGGTGCAGCAGAGGTTCGGATGAGAGCGATGTGCGTGCGTTTGAGGACGTGGGAGTTACTGCTATGTAAATACACATGGCTATGACTAGCGCTTAGCTGTTCTCCTATATAGAGTGCTTATAACCAGAAGGTTGCTGGTTCAAACCCAGCCTCAGCATGTCTGTAGGTCCTTGAGCAAAGCCCTTAACCGGCAGCTCCCTGGGCGCCCGAGGAGGTGGAGGGAGTCATAAAAGGAATTTCTTCACAGGGACAATAAAGGATTGATATAGAGACTTCTAGTTAGTCATGTTTATTGCACAATGCAATAAATTGAGGCAATAAATTGAGGCAATATCAATGCTGCAATCAAAGCAGAAAAATTCCCCTGCTGGACCGCAGGAAGGGCTTGAACATCTCTAAGCGTCACGCCTCGATGCCCGACTCACTCACCAATGTGGCTGACGGATTCTGTCAAGGTGCTTATTAAGCTCTGTACCCTCCCCGCCACGGCGTAGGCGTTCTTCGTAACCTGCTTTATCTTACCCAGCACAGCTGCGATGGAATCAAATACACTGGGGTCAGCTGTTCACCCAGGAACTGGGAATCCTGGCTGCTTTGCAAATAGATGTGTCATCTGATCACTCACACAAGCAAGTTAACGGTACCTCCTGTCACATTTGTTCATTATGGATCCTTTGGCTTTGTACAAAGACTAAAAAGATAATAGCTGTTTATTTGTGATAGGTGACACTGGAAACCCGCTAACTGGATTCCTTTATCCCCTTTGGTCTAATCAAGACTAATCACTGTCTCTACTATTCTATTCCTCACTTAAATCATATAAACATTCTCTGTGCTGCAGGTGATGAGATTATTACAGCATGTATTTTCTTCAAAAAATCTTTTATCTATCACAAATAACACTGAAACACAAATTAAGCCTTTAACATTGAACCAGAAAGTCTGATTAATCACAGATTCGTGTTCTGTACTAGTAACATAGTGACTCAGTCTTTTCCATAACAAACCCACGACTGTGTGCTGGAATGGTCACGCCAGGAGCGGCCACTCACGCCGCAGTGGTGCTGAAGCCCGCTCCACCAGCTGACTGCTCTGGTTCATTGCCAGTTCGATCCCACAGGACACGCTTCGCGCGGCACGGTTAAAATTCTCCAGCGTGTTGGCCAGGGGTCCCCGGGTCAACATGGAGAAGATCAGGAACAGAAGCAAGTTCTTCCCATGGGCTAGAAGAAAGCGTGGGAATGCAGATAAGCGCTTATATGCTCCGGATACTTTCAACTGCATACTTAACTTGTGGAAAAAATACAGGATAACCTAAACAACAATTGCAAAATATAATTAACTCATGGTCTGAATTACAAACAATCCAGAAATGTTTGACTAATCACACGTCACTAAAACGCATCCAAGTGTGCAATGTGCATTTTAATGGCAGTTTCCAGCTCACACGCACCACGAAATCTTACGGCAAATCTATATTATTTCATCATAAACCTAAAATTAGCTACATCAAAAGCTTTGGGGTAGTTTGCAAACCCTACAGAGTGTTTACAAGTAATAAATCTGTTATATGCATGTAAATTCGTCCTGTCTCTAGCTGAAAATCTCACTCCAGCCAGCTGATCAAAGTTGGAAGCCCGGATTTTAAGGGTTTTTCTTGGGCTCTCATCTATAACGGGACACTCACAGCAGCATAGCGTGGGCAGCACGAGCCACACTGCAGTGCGCACACGGACGGAGAGGCCCATGCCGAAGGCGCAGAGGGCGGCGATGGTTACTGTAGTGCCCAGGCAGAACCAGATAACGTAATTTTGCAGGAAAAACGTGATGCCTCCGTATACCGAAGCTAGAAACAAGCCGAACATAAACGCGGCCAAACTTCGTACACACTGCTTCAGGGGCGACTTGGCTGCTCGGCGGCGTCTGCGCGGCCACCGCGCCGCATAAGTGCTGCTGTCTGACGAGTCGGAGTCGGTCTCCATCTCCCCAATTCATCCAGCTTTTAGACTAACGGGCTAGTACCACTGCAGAATCACGCTTTGGCACAACTGAACTATCACTGATTAAATGCACGACTGCTTATTAATAAAAACGGACACGTGTCCACGTTTTACCAGCTGTACCCAAATGTGATAATCGGAACGTTTTGTTTGAAATTTAAAAATTTGAAGATCGCATGGTGCAATTTCCAGTACGTCTTGTTACCTGGCAACTTGTTTATAACTGCCTCTTTTAGAAATGCTACTAGGTCGATCGTTAGAGCTCCTTGTCCATCTTCTAAAAATAGTGAAATCTTATTTTTCGTAAAGCAGAACGTCAGTTCATGCAACTGAATATAGTATATCACAACCGACGAGCGGAGGACAGCATAATAGTGACTCACGGTCGTTACATCGTCAAAGCATTACATTTAATAACTAAGCATCAATAAGTTATGACTGCGGCAGATGGGCTCAACCGCCGAAAAAGACCACATACAAGTAAGTGCATCCTCCCATTCTCCAACCGCTAAGAAACACAGTCGTAGTAAATCAAGATTTTAAGTTTCATATAGAATAGTATTTTAGTACTACTTGGATATTATACTACAGATTACTATGTAGTAGAGATAGAGTATTATAGTGCTAAGGAATACCACCCAAGGCCCTCAATGAGTCTAACTTTGGTCCCCACAGAGTTGGAGGTGCTCAGTGAGCGGACCCTTCCTGTTTCTGCACACAGGTTCCTCTTCAGTCATCCTGATCAGTTCCCTGTTACCCGGCTTGTTGCTGGAATGGCCTTTGGGGTTTTTGGTGGGCTGGGTAAGACGGAAATGCGGTCATGAAGACTTTAAATTACATTCTCTCTCTCTCTCTTTCACACACACATACACACACACACACACAGATCTGTACTCATATGTTTGTGGGGACTGTCCACTCATTTCAATTTTCAACCCATCAATTTCAATTCCAACAATGATCCCCGCAACATCAAAATAACAGGTTTTTTATCACATTATGGGGACATTTGGTCCTCACAGTGTAATGTATATTTGGACCACACACACACGCACATACACACATACAGACACTGTAGTGTGATTCTTGATATTGTTTGCAGGATTATTCATCGGGCTAACACACAACATTCCCATGTCCGCTGTGTCCAGATGGATTTCAGGATACGTTTTCGTGGGTAAGCTTTTCTCTGCCGTGTAGATTGGAACAGAAATGTGTAAAATATGACATTAAAATGAAAGATCTCCTCACCGATTGTTGCTGCTGTTATGTGCTTCTGTCTGTGGATGTGTCAGGTCTCTGTATTATAGGTGCAGTGACCTCCTCTTATTTTCGGTGTTCGGTCCTCCTGATGTTTCCCTGCATGCTCAGCTCCCAGGGGAGGACCTACGTCATGCTCTTAGTCCTGTATGCTGTCTATCAAGGTATACTGCTGGCAGACCGTATCAGGCCTAAACCTGAGTCCCAGTCTTTCATTCGACTTGAAATCATAAAAGTCTGTATTCTTGAAGGTCCTGTCACCAACATCCATCGTAATGTCCAGGATGTGGCTTTCTCTATGGGGTGCAACGTTGACCTTCAGGTGGAGCACAGCAAAGTCCTGTGGAAGGCTCTGCTCGATCCTCTCGTGAGCGTGGTGCAGAACATTGTGGTTGGTACTTAGACCTGGTCCTGTTCGCTCTGTGGAAACTCTCTCGGTTTGTAGCTTTAGTAGAAGTACTGAAGTCCAACTCATTGTCGCAGGATCACAAAGATGTGCTTCAAGATGAAGCTGAGAACGTGAGCAGGATGTTCCAGAACATCACAGAGGAGATAATGGGGGAGTATGGTTATGACACCAAGGATCCGAAGCTTGCAGGGATAGGGAACAGCACGCAGGAACAGTTTTTTGCCAAGACACTGATGCGCTGTGACTGTGAGCATCAAGTTTAGCTGGGCGCTAATTAGTTTATTCATAAAAAAAAAATCCCTTTAAGATTAGTATGGTGCCTTAACTGTAATGTCAGGTACTTAAGGATAATAGCACAATGTCAGGAAATAAATACCCTAAGTGTTTCCCAACCAGATGTTAAATGTTAGCCTGCTTGTAAGAATGTTATGAGAAATTCACGTTGCAGGAGATATCTGTCTCCTTGTCACTCGCATGTTCTTGTGTCAGATGTGGTCCAGAATGGGATAATTCAGTGCCGGAACTGGTTCAATTCCACGTGGCAGAAGTGCATGAGGGATGTTCAAGTGCCTTTGATCAACCTCATCCTGTGTGTGCCCCTGAAGCTCGACTTCCTGTGCGACGTCATGAAAGGTAGCAGCTTAAAAGGGTCACTCATTTAATCGGTAAAAAACTGCGTATCCTCCATTTACAAAGGTGAAGTGTCTTTGATTGAACCTAGGCGGAAGAATCTTGTGAGTTTTACAGCTGGTTGATGTGCGTGGCGTGTGGCTATGGGCTAAGCATCTGTGCCTGTGATCCGAAGGTTTTTTGGTTTGAGCCTGGTCTCGGTAGAGCAGCCAGGTGTATGTAGGAGCAAAGTCCTTAACTGCCAGCTCCGTAGTTACCCTAGGGGGTTAATCCTTCCGCCCAAGATTGCTCTCACTTGCATGTGTGTCTCAGGGAGAGCAGGTGAAGAGATTTTTACCCCCTGGAATAATATGGAAAATGTCTCTTGAGGTCAGAAGTTTGTCTTAAAGTGTGGGTTTCTATCCTTTCAGTTATGATTCCGTGGTGCAGACAGGAAATTCCAGTGGATGTGAATTTTGGAGATGTGTATGACAAGTTAAATGACTGCATTAACAGACTGCGAGGTGATTTCAGCGCCAGTGTGGTCTACAAGGTAGAACTTGTTTCTTCAGGCACATCTTGTATTCTTATTTCTGTGACTTTTCTGTGGGTTTCGCTATATTTTGCTCTACAAATCAGTACAATCAGCACCACCGATAGTAATACTGTTGAACCCCATTGTACTGTAAATATATGGATTCAAAAATCAATATGTCAATGTTTCATTCCAGAAAATAATTAAAATATTAACTACAGAGGGAAGATGTGAAACTGAATGCTGCTGTATATCCTAGAATCTGACAAGTGATGCAATTCTCTTTGTAGAGGACTGAGCAGGAATCAATCCTGTCACAGGAAGAATTCGTGGAGAAGCTAAGTAGAGAATTTGACAAGAAAATGGCTGTTTTAAAGCAGATTCTGGATGTGTTCCACGGCCTTCTCTCTTGTACCTTCATATTCATCTTTATCTCGTAAGCTTGTTTTTTTCCTACCTAAAACTTTCACAGTGGTGCTTTTAAGTTACGATGGTGTTAAAAGGGTGCTATCATTTATTGATCTGATGTTTTCTCTGTAAGACTGAAATAATTGTTTCTTAATAGCCTGAAATCTATTTGCCAGGTATTGACCTTGAAACACATAGAATGTAATGAGAAGACAACCAGTTGAAACGTAATTCGTGTTTCGTGCATTGGCTTTCTAGCTTTGAAATAAGCAGGACTAATCTGATACTAATGAATGGCTTATCTGTTTTATATATCTTTGTAGGGCATTTAGGTATGTCAGGCAGTATAACTGTGACATTTGCTTTGACAATATGTACATCACCACTTACTTCAAACAAATCGATGCACGCAGGAGGAAGGCAGTAAGGCACATTGAATAAGGAAGCGTCATTTTCTGTGTAGTGTTTACACAAAAAGAAACTAAAGAAAAAACTGATTTTTCTCCTCAAACTTTTCAGGGCAAACGATACCTCTTGCCATTGAAGAAGGCTGAGCAGCTCTATCTTATCAATCCATGGAGTCCCTACATACATTCGTGTGAGCTCAAGTGTCTGGTACGCTTTTCTGTGCTTTTTTTCTTTGTACAGTTTCACACATAGACTCCTGGGCAAAAATAAAATGGGTCAAAACCAAAACTACAAAACTCTAAGCTTTCAATGGTCTCTCAACAAAGAGCTAGAAGATGTTTTGGAAAATTTTGAACCCCCAGACATCTGTTGGTTTGACTCTCATATGATTTTACCTTTGCGTACAAGAACACCGTGTAAGTGAATTTCCCTTTTTCGAGAGCTTTTCTGTTGCGACGAGCAGAGACGAGCCAAAGGTGGCACAGATTGTGGGAGTGCATTTTGAGA
>JABFEB020000132.1:14497605-14509283 GCA_019775895.2 Stomatorhinus ivindoensis
ACAGGCTGAGGCTGGGTTTGAACCGGTGACCTTGTGATTACGAGCACACAGGCTTAGCCCACTGAGCCACATGCTGCCCCCTAGTGGAGAAGTGGAGCAGCAACTGTTTTCTCTGGAACTTTTGACAGGAACGGTACATCAGAGGCACATCTGTAGCTGTTGAGCTCCTATGGATCCAAACTTGGCTTCTTCAGTAGAGGCCTAATTATTGCTACTTTAAGCTGGTTAGGAAAATCACCTGATAAGAGGGACATATTCATTATGGCAAGAAGCCTAGTGGAGATTGGGTCCAGCGGACCAGTGGTCGGTTTGGTCTTAGTTTAAAAAGTTCTTTGCTCTTGTTCATTAATTAATTCAAAAACATTAAGAGTGTGTTCATGGTCTGGTTTGCATTGGAGTTAACTGCGAACCTGTTTGAAGCTTAATGTTTGTAATTTTATTATTAAAGAAGTTCATAAAATGTTCACTATTGAAATAACTCCATAGCAGTAGCCTTGTTCGTTTGATATTATTTTAAAAGGTGATCAGGGTTATTCCTATTACAATTAACGAGGTTAGTGTAATAAGCTAAACATGCCTTGCATTGTTGCAGGTTGTCAGACTATGTCAACTTGAACACTTCTAAACCATTTGTGCTCCAGCCTGCGGCACTCCTGTTTGTAAGAACGTGTGTGATCATTAAACCATTGGAAATGTCTAATGGTTTTTACCACTTTATTTTTCAAAGGTGCTGTTAGTCTAAAATCTGACTAACCACTGTATTTAAGTTGTGGGTTTGTGACTTTGTTGACATCTGTACTAGACATGAAGTTCACATTACGTGCTGCATTAATAAATCATAGGTAGTTTATATCATTTAGGTGATGCGTCCTAATGATCTTCTCTGCCATTGTCAAGGAGGGTCACTCAATCACAAAGGTGACTAGAAAATTGTCAGAAAAGGACTTATTCAATGGACAGATACACGATGAACATTAACTGAGTGATAATAAAGTCCAGTATATGATTGTGAACATGTGTTGGTCGCATTTTGTGTTAGTAACATTCAGCAGAGTCAAGAGGGACAGGAAGCTGTTCGGTCTCTATATCCACATATGTATTGAAGCCTCCAAGTATTATAATATCCTTTAAACTGCGACATGTTTATGAAGCTCATATTAGGAACAGCTCTCATGGTATGGAAACCATCATGGAGAAGGTGCTTGACTAGGAAAGGAAAGTGAGGCATAGATTCAAATCACCAATATGAAGATGGTAAGGAGAGATCAGAGCGTGGACCTCTTCAGGTGAGCGTGTGCGGAGCCTTTCCCTGCTTCTCCATCAGCAAAGTGCACATGGATATTCACCTCATTTCTGTAACATGTGCTGATGTAACTACAACAACATTTCAGATTACAGCTTTTCCACTTTGAGGGAGATTAAAAACATTATGCTTGGTCAGGCTGAGGATACATTTTCTTAATATATAATGCTGAAACATGAACAGGAGCTTGTGAATGCTGTGTATTATCTCTGTAAGGACAGACAGCGGACCCGATTGTAGGTTTTAAAAGGGCGTCTGAAAAATGGGGGGAAGAAAACTCATGAACCTTAACTTGTCTCATGGCAGAGGACGTTCCTTTTCTGAAGAGGACGCACATAATTTGTACAGGATTCTGAATGATCAGTTTTAACACTCATCCATATGTATATATAGATCACAAGGATGGGTTTATACAGTATTATCCACACTTCCAGAATTAACTAGCTTCTCTCGTTCACAGTAGAAACAAATCTCTTGTGCTGCTGCTGCTTTTTAAAAAAAATGTATTCTAATGCAAAGAAACGTATGGGGGGGGGGTCTTTGTGCAAATACAATAGAAAAGGCTAAAACATCAAACAAAAGTGATGGAACATAGTCTGTTGTTATAGCAAGTGTCTGGTCTATAAATTTTGCTTCCGTTGTATGTTTACTACTATACTGATGCCCATATATGTTGCAAATGTTGAAAGATGTTGCACCACCTGGATTTGAGAATTAAACAGAAAATCTGGTAAAAAGGAATCACTTTGATCAAATAATAAACTACTAACTTGTATCACTTGACCTTTTAACTGAACGCTACGCCTGAACATGAAGCATGTGTGTGTAAACAAATACATTGCTTCTAAATGGGTTTTGGCACCATGTTATAAAGCAAACTTATTCCTCATATAGCTAACTGGCACTTAGTCTAAGTAAATCTGCCAGTACGTACTACATTCCCATTTAAGTCCTGTAAATTTATTTTGGCAGATTTCTGGAGGTGTTGTGTCAAATTCCCATTTGAAATCCTGTTACTGTCTTCCTTACAGCCTCATTGGATTAATCAGTGGTGATTAATGGGTGAATGCGCTCATTTTTGGAGGAGAAAGCCATTCAGTACAATACTGGCTAGTTAGGGATTTTAACTTATAGGTTTGTGAGAATGAGGAATCAAAGCAGCTACAATGTGGTTTTCATGGTTAGTTTCTGGTAAGTAAAAAGGAATTACTGTCAAACAACTTGGTTGCCCTCCCTCTCTCTCTCTCTCTCTCTCTCTCTCTCTATCTCTTTAGACACACTTTCATGAGCTCAATATGAGAATCAAGGCTTTTATTTTTTTTCCTAAATGATTTTCCTTCAGAAACATTTAAAAATATATACTGTTAAAACATACCTCCTTTTCTTATAAGTCCATGATGTTATTAAAAAGATTTATAATGGTTTACCATGAGTCGTTCTAGAGAGAATTACAGTAGATTCTATACTAATTGGAAACACCCTGCATTTCTGTAGTATGAATGCAGCAGAAATGTCCCGTAGGCACATTAATCATCTTGAGTGGTCGTCTTGTCGCGCGTATCTCAAGGCACGCAAGCTCGTGACGCTTCCGCTTTACTCCTCCATGACTCTCTATGCTGCCTTCAGTTCTACCTCCACAGGGTAGTGGTCGCTCACCGTCAAAGCCTAGTTGACAAAGGATGTTGTTTACAATTAGTCTCTTTGGTTGTAACAAGGATGTATTTGTTTTACATAAATTAGCATAAAGGCTTAGAACAAGTGAATGGGATTTTGGGATTTGTTGCAGCATTGCGACGGGACGATTACCATTTCTGCAGTCAGGCCAAATGCTTCTTGAAAGTTGAACGGCATGGCGGAATCTGGTACTATGAAATCCAACATCTTTTTTCCATAAACCACGATCCTGGAGGGAATGCATACGAGAAGAGTTTAAAATTTATGCTTTCCTCTTGTAATTAGCTCATAAATTACACACGTGACATTGCTAACTTTGGTTGGCTGGCTGGCTTGAGACTTTCAATGCTAAACAACTCTGCATGTGTATTTACATCTATGTAGCAACTTTATTACCTTGTAAATAGTCTATAGGTCTTGCAAACTACCCCAACGCCTTTGAAGTAGCTAATTTTACGTTTATAATGGAATAATATAGATTTGCCATAAGATTTCTTGCGTGTATCACGCAAGATGCGTGAGTTGGCAGCCCTGCATAAGAAGTAATAATATGGCCATAAAAAACAGATGCGATGACAGAATTGCTGCTGTTACACATTTAACAGCTTTGCATGGTGTCAAATCCACGCCAAAAGTCGGGCGCGATAAAGCACAAAGTGAAAAATATACAAAGGTTTTAACATTCCATGTGTGTAAATATCCGACTTGAGAGCACAAATATGAAACTAGCGAGCACAGAAAAAAGAACTGCGTGCACGTCTGTCGTAATATCGTGCTGAAACTGTATTTTTTCCCTCTCAAATGTTATGTTCTTCCTTCCCGATTTGATCATTTTCTGCATGCGCCAGGTTGATTACCATTGAGGGCTCTATGTGCTCGAGTGAAATTTTTGCGCTTGAGTTTAGATTTGGGGGTAGATTTAACATTCTGAGGGCGGGCTCATGGTCATTTCTGTACATGAATCCTATTGCCTGGTGGCCCGGGTACTGCATGCTCTGCTTAAAATGAGCTAAAGCTTTAATATTTACTATTATTATAATTATTATTATAAGACAGATAAACCAGGGTCTGCTTTTAGCCTAGTCACCCGTCGATGTTCCTCTTTGTCCACTAGTGATGTGTTGGTCGCGAACGAGTTGATTTATTGGAGCCGGCTTCCGTCTGAGCTAATTATTATTTTCTTTTTGTTAATTAATACTAGACAATAATACAATGATCTTTTCACCACACTGGTATGCACTGACTGATCCTGCTGTTTTGCACAAATCCAGGAACCATCAGCCTATAGCATTCGCTGATAGAATCGGCACACCCCCAATCTATTAAAATCACCCCCATGTCAAAACTCAACCACAAAAATTTTACATGAGCACAAAGAGCAGCCGAAAATGATTTACTTGGCGCCAGATGACATCTATCAATCCGAGAAGCAAATAAATATTGAACAAAGAAAACAGACTGCTTAAGGGCAATATTATGACAGACGTGCATGCAATACTTCTCCCTGTGCTTGCTAGTTTATATCTGAGCTCATACTTACGGCCAAGAAATGTTCAAACTTGCAGGTTCGTATTTTTCACTTTGTATTTTACCACCGCTGAGTTCTGACATGGTTGTGACGTCATACCTCTTTTTTTTTCCAAAAATAGGTTTGCTTTAGATTGAAGAAAATTGGTCACAAGCTAATGCTATGCGATCCAGTACTATTGTGCTGGACATTCATCCACCTGTCATAAGTGTTGTCATTCCCTGTGTTAGCAGTGGTGTCCACGTCGTCCCCAATCAACCAGTTGAAGTTGCCATCACTGCGGATTCTGATCTTTTTCATCTTCCCCTTAGAGAGATAGGAACCATCTGCATTGAAGTCCCCCAGGATCATGATGTTCTGAAAGAGGCATCAACGTGAGAATGCTGTCCAAACACACATGGCCAAATCTCTCATGATATACATCTACACCAAAGGCACTTCCTTGTTCCGATTCTGAAATATACAACTAATGTCAAGCAGCGCGACTTTGTACAGAATGAACCAAGTCCTGTTGCTCTGCCAGGGAGATTGATGATTGATGATTTTTAAAACTGTAAATGATAATATAGAAGAAGCATAGTATCTTAGTTAGTTAACTTCTCCCTCTGGGCGATGGGTCACACCTACATCAGTTTTCCACTTTTCCCTGACAGCCATGGTGACGTCATAGAGTTCGTCTAGCTCCTTAAATGTGTCTTCTGGCTTTGTGTGCACTGGGATGAGAACCAGGTCCTTCATCTCTATGCAGGAGACACGCGGAAAGTGGTTAGGACATTATGGCGAGCGGATTTGTGTATTTCCCGTGCTGTGAGCGGTGCAGAGTGCCCGCCGTCTAGCTTGGCGGCAGGGTAGGCCTACTTGTCTTCAGGCAGCTGAATCGCAGTATGTACGGCTCTCTGGCGAAGGCGTCCTCATCTCCCACCTGGTTGTCCTCGTACTGGTACGTATCAATCACCTTCACCACGCTTTCTCTATAAGAACAGAACATCGTTTAACCCTTTCTACCACTCAATCTATAAATAAAATCTGTCAATAAAAAGAAAAGTGAGAATAATTAATAAATATCTCACAGTTCCCTCTTAGCTTCACAAGGTGGAATAGAAAATGGATGGATTTGATACATTTTCTGCACCCCCTTATCCTATTTAGGCTCACAGTGATCTAGACCCTATCCAGAAAAGGGGTAAAAACGTGTGCTTTTCCTTGTCACTAGGGCTGAACTCGTGTAATTGTACCTTTTAAGGTACAGAAATGGACTCTGAGAAACATCCCAAAGGTATAAACAGCATTAATGTACCATAATGTTCATCAGAGTCCATTTCTGTACCTTAAAAGGTACAATTACCTACAGCTAAGGGTACAATTGGCCCACTTATAAATTTTTAATAAAAGTAAGTGAAATCAGTACCTGTAGAGGAACATGTACTGCTCCTTGTAGGTTTTGCGTCCCAGTCGCATGCTGACCTTCATGGTGTAGGGTTTTGCTGGATTGGCTCTGCAAGCACAGTACCAAAAATCTCCAGTAAGAAAGGCAAGGAGGCAGACAGCTCATTGTTTGATGCATATTGCTATAGAATGATATGCCAGAGGAAGGGTGGTGGGCGGGGCAAGACAAACAGTGCCAATGCCAGACAAGTAAAATATAGGGATAAGAAAACATAATCAGTAGGTACCCTGGTAAATGTACGCTGCCATACGTCTGTCAGCAGCTGTACCACCTGTAGCTCAGATTAGGTAATCCCTGTGGAGCTAAACAGGTTTGGACCTGGCCAGAACTTGGGAGAGGAGACACGCTATGAATGCTGGGTTGCCCTCGGAAGCAGTGCTGGTGCGGCCGATAGGTTATAGCCCATCCAGTGTGCAGTGATAGGGACACTGTGCTGTAAAAAAAGGTGCTGTCCTTCAGATGAGACGTGAAGGTGAGGTCCTGACTTTCTAAGGTCGTAAGAGATCCCCGGGCATTTTTCGAAAGAGTAGGGGTGGTACCCTGATGCCCTGCTTAAGATTGACCACTGTGGCCCTATCAGATCTGGCCTCCTAACCATCCTCTGTATCTAGCTGGTGAATTCTCTCCTGCCCCTTCACCACATTAGCTACTGTGTGGTGAGCATCCTGGTGCAGAATGGCTGCTGTTACATCTTCCAGGGGGGGGGGGGCTCCACAGTGATGGTGTAAAGCACTTTGGGTGTCTTGAATACAAATGTAACATTTATTCATGCAGTATGGGGATGAAGATGTGCAAATTGCCAAAGGTATAGCAGACATGTCATTAGCCTGAAGCCCTGAATGATTTATTCAGTCTAGATCCACTAGCAACCGTGCTTTACGTTTGTGAACCGTCAGACACATCAGAGCTCTGAGCTAAAGTCCCACATGTCTTTTGATCCTAGCAACACCCCAGCAGTACAGTATATAATGACAAAGTGGAGGTTGATACAGTTCCGATCCATGAGTAAAATCGACCCTTTAAAACGTAGCTGTAACTAGCAATTAAAAATGTAGAACAATTTATGTCTAACGAGATTAAGGTAATAACAATTTAGGATTTATTATTAATGTGAACAAAACAGGAGTATTTAAAGCAAACCATCTAAAAGTTAAAACTGCAACAAAATAATGATACCAGTGATAATTATTATTGTCATTATTATTATTACTATAATCAGCATAATCATCAACATAATGATGCCGGGCTAGCTCATGCCTGTTTTGTACTTGGTACATGAGCACATTGTACTGACTAACTTGGTCTAGCACTTTAAAATATATATGGAATTCACGGTGAAAAAAGAAATCTGGCAAAAAAAATTATAACGTGCGTCCAACAAAACATTTCTTCCTTCTTTGTATGCCTTGGATGTTTAATACCCTATTGCAATGTAACGATGTTATTTATATATTTTACACGCATTGTAGACTACAAATTATAAATGTTTGTAATTAGAATTAATTACAAGGTATTTAAGTATCACTTTATTATGTTCAGAACTACAATTAATTAACATGAAAGAATATGTGAAATAATTTGGGACAAAGTTTAATGTTTCCAATACTGTTTAAGTATGTGAAGAGTATCATTAAGCTGTAATGAGAATGTCTTTTAACTGGCTAATTAAACCCGTTTGTGAGGAGCGCTGACCATCTGGTGGCAATTAAAAAACAGATTCAGCTTCAGGAGGAAATGATTTACCCTCTAAAATCCTTTGTGAAACTATTACTTTGTATCCTAAAGCAACTATTTAGGAAATCCAGATTTCTTTAATACTTTACATGTCATGCAAACTGTCCATTGCCAAATGCATGAAACTAACCCAAAGAAAAAATGTATAACATTCAAATTCTTTTTAGTCTCCATAGAAATTACAGGAAAACGGCTTAATGGGATTTTTATAATTGATGTACCCAACTTTTTTTTAGCCCCCCAAATAAATGTGTATTTACTGGTTTAAGTCACGAATAGCTTTTTATATTATATGTTTGCTATTGCCCCCCCCGTAAAGACTCAGTCCCCCCACCCATTCATCTCTAACTACACTCCTGATCGCATGCAATATTTAAGATATTTTAACCGTCACAATGGACTGAATATGAAAAAGAATACTAAAAGCTTAAACAGAATTGCAAAGCACAAACAGGATATGTAATTAACATAACAGTCGAATTTTACTTGGTATTTATAACATTCAGATAGGATTGTTTACTTATTGAGGGCTTCCAGGAATGTCTTCATGGCCTTTCCTTTGGTGTCGACCACCTCAAGGATAACGATGATGTCATATCGCGACACAATCTGGGCGGCAAAGGACACAGGAAATACAATGTTACCAAATATAACTTTTTTGATGCATTGACGTGCATAGGTCTATTCTTATGCAATCATTTTTCCTACTCACCTTTATTAAAGTGGAAAGGATATTTTTGTCCGCTACTTTGTTTTCCCCAAATCTTTGCACGTTAAAGGATGCCACCTTCATTATGACTATCTGAAAAAGAAAATAAATCAAAATAATTTACAAATTCACAAACACGCTACCTTACTTGTACAAACAATGTTAGGTTACATTTAATAGTTTATGTCCTGAAGGGGTGCTTCAGGAGGGCAAGGGCTGAACCGCGACCCAACATTAGATAAGAAGGACAGGCGAGCTCTCGGGAGGAAATGTGACAACACACGTCCGGACTGTTTGCTGCGTGGAATTAAGTGGCTCATTATAGAATGAATTACTTTATATAATGAATTAATAGGGAGTAAGAGCCAGAAGAACGTAGATAAGAACAAATAAGCGAAACCCAAGAAAACCTTCAATTTGACATTTTACATACTACATACAAATAAAGATCCCATTTTACATACGAACTGAACTGGGTACGAGGATGTAAGCATAAAGCGCAACGTGGATTTTGTATGTTCATGGGGAAAATAAAAACTCTGTTAGTTTTATGCATCGCTAAGGATCCTCCTACTTCCTAATTTTGGATACAACTTTAAAGCAGAAATAACATCTTAAAATGCAGAGATAAGCGCCACAAACTTTACACTGCAAACGACATTTTAAAATGCAGCCGCCGAGGCTGACCGCAGACTGCGGAAACCGCTAATCTTTGTTTCTCACGGTGTTACATGTCGCTCTAGTGTGGACAGTATCTACAGTAAGAAGAGTTAACGAGTACAATTAACAAACAAAGCACCCAGCGCAGATGTGTTCAATAGTTGCACCTTAATTAAATCGCAATCAAAAATCAATTGTAAATTAACAATATGAAAAGCAACTTCGTTTTCATAGCTGGATTTCAGATTCACCTACAATTTTTTAACCATTTCCTCAGTGCCTTGTTAATATGGATTCGTCGATGTTTGTTATTTAGAAAGGCAATACTTGGAGGCTCATTAGTGGGCATTTCAGAAATAAAAAATCAATGAACAAAGATGTAATGCAAAGCCCTTACCTTTTCCGGAGATCCAGCAAACAAACTGATAGGTCCAACGCCAGCATAAAAGAATATGAACTGTCTGTTGGGGATGTCGCGACGTTTCCTCCTCCCCTATAGTCAAAAACTCTAGCTTATTGGTCGAATGCACAGACGAGGCGAAAGTCAGTCACCCAGGCAAACAGTCACTGCAAAGAAAAACAAACAAAACTGACTGGCAGAACAAGAAATGCAGAACGTTTCTATTTTCAGCGAAAGTGTAATAGGCTTCCTCCCGAATAAATTGTTCGAATAAAAAGTTGAAACAGGTGGACATCTTACAATTTATTCATAATCTGTTTCATTGCGTTCCAATAGGTTTATAAAATAAGGACATGTCGAAAATAATTTTTTATAATAAGTAATAAAAAGTTAATACGTTTATAATAAGTTAATAAGAACTTTACAATGAGTTAATAAGTTAAGGATCAACTCCATGATTGAATCAATCTCTGTAGAACCACTCATTCTCATTTTAACAAGAAACCCTACACAAACCCTACATATCTTTGTGGGAACTTTCCATTTATATACATAAAAACCCTAATCGCAGCAATGACGACCTTATCCCCTGCCCAGCTCTAACCTTAACCATAAGTAACTAAGCGAAAAACAAGGCGTTTGTAAGGATTTGTAATTTTGAGTGGAGGCATATTAAAGTCAAGCCAAATTTTGTTAGGCTCTTTATTTCAATGCAAAACTAGCCTCCTATTGAGAAAGTAAAATGGTGTCATCTGATCTATTTGAAAGCATTTCAGGAATGAATTGAAAAAGGAAACACGTCGCCATATTCCAGCATATCTGCACTTGATCTTTTAAAATGGAACAGACTCTTTTCAAGGTGTCTATCTTAGCAAAAGCAGAACATGGCTATATAGTGAACCAGCAGAATGAAAGAATGCTTTAATTATAGTCACCTGACTCTCCGAAAATGGATAGCAAGCCCCCCCCGTAACACGACACTGACACAGGTATTCTACCCTCCCTTCCCCCACCCACAAAAAAATGCAAGTTTCTACAAGGGACCTCGCAGCTCATCAGCGGCCAACCAGAGGTGATAAGAGTCTATGGCTGAAACAGACAAGAAATCTGCCCTGAGCATGAAAGGACCCCTGAAATGACCTCTGTACTCCACAGCATTGCGCCATCAAAGCAGTTTTGAGATAAAATGAAGGAACAATGAATCAGGTTTATAATTTCTAAATAAAACATTTTCAGGCAAAAGACTTTAAACTCTACTAATAATACTGCATTAGATACACTCATTCCCAATGTTCAGAATGTGGCATTAGAGCTATGTTTGATGTGTAAAATTTGTAACAGAAATATATACTAAGACACATGTATTCAGCTGCGGAAAGCTGGGCAAAAGAAAAACATGCGAACTCTTTTGAGACAACATCATCCGAGGGTTTGTATGATCGGAGCAAGGCAAAAACATCTGCGAGTTTACACATGTCACTCCTTGGCATTTAAAGCAATTTACCATGAAATTCTGGCACAGATAAAAAAAAGAAATGTAGACTACAGGGGTGTTTATTGCTACAGATACGCCGCTATAGTCGGTAGTAGAGGATACGTGATTTAGTTTATCATGATCGTTATATTATAGTTAGTTTGATTAATCAATTAATTTAATTTCACAATTATGTTTACAATTTGCAGGTAACGCGAACAGGTGGTCCATTCATGACTGACCGCTTAAAGCATTTCATGAGTGCCTGTGTCAAGTCCGCTGTTCCACGAGCAGGCAGGCAGACGAGCATACAAAATGAAATGGGTTTATTGAGAAAACACGGTGCAGACGGCAACTAAACATCAATGACGGATCTGGGGAAACTAACTCGGACGCAGACTAAAATACACAAGACAAGCAGAAAACAACAGGCAACAGGTAATCACAATCGGGAATTAACACGTGGTGATGAGGGGGGCGTGGCACACAGGAGGATCGAACGAGCAGGTCATGACAGCCTGGCTGCAGTCTGGTCCTTCTGGTGGACACCCACTCACAGGACTCATACCCAGAACCCAACACGGACTTTCGTAGGCCTACATCTGTGACGTATATTTATGTTACGTAAACACTGGAGAAAATACTATTTCATGAGATAATTTAACCCACCTGACCCCAGATAGCAAAATCTTTCTGGCCCAGATGTGGCCCACATCACGCATTTTCATCTGGCCCACATACCGCATGGA
>JABFEB020000132.1:14525836-14541533 GCA_019775895.2 Stomatorhinus ivindoensis
GATACTTCTGCCTCATCTCGCTTTGTTTACCCGGAGCCGCACGCATCCAGGCACGCTGCTATTACCGCGACGTGACAGGTTCCTCCATCATTCTTGCTTCACATAACTTCATTGTTGCAGCCATTATTTCATACCCCTGAACTACCATGATTGTAATAGTGCAAATCAACAATTCTCTAATCTGTGATCTTTGATTTGATATCAAAGGGACCTGATCAGTTTGGGAGGGAATCAAATATAATTTGGAATTTCCCCATTGGGGACTAATAAACTATCACTATTCTATTCTATTCTATGGATTGTAGATCTTCTGAGATTTCCCATTTGTAAGGTTTGATAATGGTTCACAGCAGTAGATGCCTCTCGTGAATAACAAGCATAAACTGTGTTTTTTTATAAGTCAGAGTTGCTGCAACTGACACCTCCAATCTCATTGCACTCCAGGTTTGCCAAACGCTGTTCGGTTCTGTTCAAATCATTATCCAAGAGGTCCACATACTTTTTCTAACCTGCATTCTGAATGTTTGAATGATGTATTCAATATGTACAAGAACAATACAACGATGTATATGTTATTAGTTAAATCAGATTGTATTTGTTCATTATTGTAACTTAGATGAAGATCAATACCATATTTCAAAACAAATTTATCCATAAATGCAGGTAGTTCTGGCATGTATGCAAAATATTTAAGCATCACATATGAATCTGCAGTCACTTTACCATGAAAGTAACATAAAAAATTAAAGCTATTTTTTTTAATGCTTTAAATGTTTTAATGAGCGTAGTTAGAGATGAATGGATTGGGGGTGTCGGCAAACTTATATATAATATAAAAAGTTATTCATGACTTAAGCCAATACATACACATTTATTTTGTGTGTGTGTGTGGGCTCATTGCTTTTTCATTTTTAACGTTCTTAAGATTCACATAAAAAAACAGATGAAACATAATCGTACTAATAGATTCATGACGGAGGCCAGTTTGATTACGCACACAAACACGTGGCCCTGCCTGTCCAATACAAATTTAGAAACCGATTTGCAAAAGTGAAAGTAAAAACCTGTCGATATGGTTGTTTGTTGCTTAACAGACCCAATACTGTATATTTACATACTATTTGAACGGTTTATTATACAATAAATGCAAAAGCGCGCCCGCCATTACTACGGCTGTCATTAGCTAGCAAAGCTAATACTACGTTAGCTCGTTCTGGTGAATTTTGAAACTTGCTAACTTGTAGTGAGCTATCGTGTATCTAAAGCTTATTAATTATATTTAGCGTGTGCGACTTAACTTGCAAACCCGTGTTGTTTATGAAGGCAGCTACATATACGCTTCGCTTGTACGTATTTCTCCTTGACTGGGAAAGGCGACGATAGACATGGAGAAGGTGCGGAGAGTCCTGGTGTACCTGTCAAAGGAAACCTCGGTCCCCGAATGCGCTCGATTCGTCCAGGTTAGTTACGCGGAATCGCTAGATTGACACAATTATATTTTATTACTGGTGCCAGCTAGTTTTGTGTGGTGATGCTTCTGTGTGTTTGACCTCTAATGAATTTACTGCTGCCTCCCAGAGTATAACGGGACATTTCGCGGACTCAGAGACCGACTTCGTGGAAGTGAGCTGCTCCCTGGAGAATAATCGCTTTATATTGTACGGGCAGGACGGTGGGAAAAGAGGACCTGGAGTAATGCTGAAGGTGAAATGTTGAGGGAGATAACTGAGACAATTTATTAATTTTCTCCTTGTAACATGTAGCTCTTGACCAAAAGGTTGATTGTGCAGATGGGTATTATACTCCTTATTTCTCCCAAGAGGGCTTCCTTCTGCCCATTCAAGCACATATCTAAGTCGAAGGCAGCAGCTCTCCCAGCAGGCGTCCAGAGCCGGGGGGTGGATGTGGGAGTCGCTGTGCTGCTTCAATCAGCCAATCAGAAGTTGCTGTTGACCCGCCGGGCTGCTGGCCTGAGAATTTTCCCCAATGTGTGGGTCCCACCAGGTATGACGCGTCTATATATTAACTTGCATATTGGCCAAAGACTTGCAAGCTTTGAGTGAATTTGTGTTTTTGTCTCCCCCAGGTGGCCATATTGAATTTGAAGAAAAGGTATAGTCTGACTATAAAAAAAACCTTCGGTGTATGAGAGAACATCACCTTCTTTATATAAGCGAGGGCTTTGCTGCTAATCAGTTCAGTTAATGTGTGGTTGCAATGAAGTGTGTTTTATTAGCAAGCTCTCATAAATATTCAGCAGATGCTTATCTCTCGTCCATTGTGAGTCTCCTAGCTTGCTTTCTGTGCACCAGATGGTGGACGCGGGGCTGAGGGAGCTTCAGGAGGAGACTGGGCTGAAGATAAAGCAAGAGAACATATCTTCTCAGATACTTGGGCTTTGGGAGGTGTGTCAGTGACTGGTTGTCCGTAAGAAATGCACTTCAAACCACTGTTTTCAAAAGGTACCACAGAGTTTCAATGTGAAATTTCCTACATTACGTGGGTTGAGGTTAAGGTAATTCATACAATCTCCTAAGTGCTTCAGAAAAAAACATACTTATTATGGTAAGATTGATGCTTGCTTAACTGACAGTAGATTACCCACTTTTACATAAGCAATTTGTATTAAGTACCTTGTTCAACAATGGAATGACATCTTCACCAGGACTAATATATCCAGTTTTTACTGTTACCAGCCCTTCTCAGTGTCATATACACTGGAAATCAGATCAGATGTCATTGTGTTTCTCAGTCAGCGTACCCTCCCATGTTGTCCAGAGGATTACCACAAAGACATCATATTGTCACCTATATTCTCTTACACACCTCGCTGACACACCAGCAGCTTCAGGTAAGCTTTGTATTTTTGGGTATTTTGTGTCTGTATTTTTCTTGTGTTGGTGTGTGTGTAATACATTTGTCCAGAGAGGCTGCCTTATAGTTTTAGCGATGGTTGACAGTTGGGAGGTGTGTGGTGACTTGCTTGGCGCTCAGTTTTAATGGGTATCTCAGTGCTTCTGTCCTCCTCTCTCAGGCTTCTTTGCAGCCTGAACCTGCAGAGGTCAGTGGTTGTCTGTGGGTGGATGCTGAGATCGCCAAGGGCATCGTGTCTGCGGTGGATGGAGAAGAGGGTGTTGGGAAGCTGCCAGAAAATCTGCCACAAACTGTGAGGTAAATGCCAACCTCCGTATCCTATCTTACATTTTTATGGCAGTTATTTGTTTGTATATCTTATAGTAGTGGTAATAGCCCAGTGACTCAGTTGTTGATTATGGACTTCAGGACGTGTAGCTGAATGCTGCTCACTCGATTGCCAGAGTCCATATTTTTTGTTTGTTATAATATTTTAAAAGATATATTTTTATTCTCTGCTTTACTGAGATGGGTCAGAATATTTGCTGTGTTCACCTTGCACATTTCCTCTTTGCTATATTAGCATATTCCCAATCCCTGCATAAAATTCATTCTTCTTTTCACATTCTTGTCTTCACCGGAGTTTATTTCAGTTTGTGGTGTGTGTGGGTCTTTTGTCTCTGAGTTATATTTCTCCAGCACATGCTCCTGTGTAAGAATATCACCACATGGGGCCGCCGTTCCTCTCCATTTCAGGATGTGGGAGGTGTCTCCAGAAGGCAGGCTTTGCGCCTCTGTCCTTCCAGTGTCCATCCTATGCAATCGGGCGCCGGCAGTGGGCGAGGACGAGGAACGGGTCAGCACTGGGACCAAGTTTGCCCTGGAGCTGTGGCTGAAAACATTGGAGCCACAGAGATGAAAGCTTCTAAATGACTGATGCCTGCAGGGCTACATGGCAGAAATCCTGCAGTTACCCCCCCCCCCCACCACCTTTCATGATGACATCAGCACTGGAACCTTATTGCCACTTCCAGGAACTTTACTACTTGATTTGGTGTTGAAGACTTAATTTTGGCACTGAATCCTTTTTTATGTACAGAATTTAATGAAGAAAACCTTGTGTCATTTTCAACGGGAGTTTTAACAGTGAGGAATTTCCCTCTGATCTTATTGTCTGTATTCAAGTAGGAAAAGCTAATATACAGTCCATATCTGTGTCTTCTGCATCTGTGGATTCAATCAATCATGGATTGAAATGATCCATTTCTGAAACTGCTGAATCCTAACTGGGGTCATGGAGCCTGTCCCAGGTACAATGGGCACAGGCGGGAACCAACCTTGGGCAGTCACCAACACACTGCAGGGCGGTCACCAACACACTGCCGGGCGGTCACCAACACACTGCAGGGCGGTCACCAACACACTGCCGGGCGGTCACCAACACACTGCTGGGCGGTCACCAACACACTGCAGGGCGGTCACCAACACACTGCCGGGCGGTCACCAACACACTGCCGGGCGGTCACCAACACACTGCAGGGCAGTCACCAACACACTGCAAAAAATTTTAATAGCAGGTGTGAAGTGCTTTTCTTTCTGGAAAACAGGAAGATCGCCTGACGGCTGCCGTTACGTTAGAAGCTTATGAAAAACAGACCGACCTTTGTGGTGCGTGAAAATGATGCTGCACAGTAGCCCAGGTAAAATGATACCTACCAATGATTATTTCAGCTGGATTGTCCATACCAGAGATGCTAGTGTATATTAATATGGTATCACAACGGTAAGTGTGCAGGGAAATTACATATATTATAATTGATACTTTATTGATCCCCGTGAGGAAATTGTCTTTAACCGGGGCATGTCCTCCACACAGGAAGGAGCCGGGACCGAACCCAGCAGTGCGAACCCAGCAGTGCTAACCCAGCAGTGCGAACCCAGCAGTGCTAACCACTGCACCACCACATTGAAATTATTCAGGAAAAAAAACCAGAAAGTTCCAATAAGGGGTGGCTTGGTGGTGCAGTGGTTAGCACTTTTTCCTCACACCTCTAGATCCAGGGTTCGAGTATCTGCCATGGTTCCACGTGTGTGGAGTTTGCCTGTTCTGCCTATATTGTCATGGGGTTTCCTCCAAGTACTTCAGCCCAATTTGAGACAAATTGGAGTTACCAAACTGCCTGTAGGTGTGCATGTGTGAGTGAGGGGTGTGTGACTGTGCCCTGTGATGGGTTGGCACACTGTACTGCCACCCCCCCCCCCCCAATAACCCTGAATAAGACAGGCAGGTACAGAAGATGGTTGGATGGAACTTCTAAAAAGCGAACATTGAATATGCCTTTTGAATTTTTTTCAGAATCCATGCAAATAAAGTGAGTTTTCTGTTTGATGATGCTTTTTATATGTACTACAATGGCTGCGTCTGTAGTAAACGTATACAGACTTCTATTTTCTTGCCATTATTCCCTAAACGATACAATATAATTATTTACATGCCATTTACATTGTATTAGGTATTATAATCGAGACGTGATATAAAGTATACTGGAGGGTATGTGCAGGTTGTATGCGAATACCACGGCATTTGGTATAAGGGGCCTGAGTGTCCCCCGGGGGTCCTGGACTGACAGGGATGACTGTAGCTCAGTGAAAACATTGAATCAGCTGCAATATAAACTTTTAAGTAGAAGGTGTTGCGTATTGCTTTGGTTATTCCCTTCTTACGTTTTAGAAGTAAGAGCGTTATATTTATTCTTCACACCATTTGGTGGTTGGGGGGGCATTTCCTGCTTTTTGTGAGGGCAGAACTTTATTCAAATGGGGGAAGTTTTACATAAAAGAGGGGACAGGAAAGTAGAGTAAGTGGTTTGTGTCCGTTGTTTAGGTCGTCGCTCTTGATGGGCCTTATTGGCTGGAGATGACGATGTGTATCTGACAGGGAGAGGGTGTGGGCTTCCTAGGGTAGGGTGGAATCATGCAGTGAACTCCTTCCTTTACCTAATCAGTTACCTAAAGTTTTCTTTAATCTCCCCTTTATTAATGTTGGAACATTGTCCTTTTTGTTGGTTCATCTTCCCAGATTGTTAGACCCACAATACCCTAAGGAAGTTGTTCCATTCTACTCGATACCTTTACCAGAACAGAAACAATTTACTAGAAATTCTATTCTTAAAACTTTGATATCTCATGTTACACACATAAGGTGTAAAATGTTTATCTTTGGTTTCATTAAGCCAAATGTCCGACTTGAGTGCTTACTGATTGTCCTGCATCATTTCCCGTGGCTCTTTACGTTGTGCTTGATTCGATTTCATGCTTTTTTTGATAGGGTTGCAAGGGCCTCAGATACAGAATGTACAGTAAGATAACATGGAAAATATTTCGTTGAGCACACAGAATTAAAAAGAAATTAGTTTTTATCTGCTTCAGATTTGATAATCCAAAAAATGTGCATTAGGGGCATTCATTCCTCGATAAGAATGCTGAACAACCATCAGGGTTGGGCATTACTGAGGCCGCTTTCGTTTCTTCCTGCAGTCTATAAACATGCATTACGTGAATATTTGCCTGTACTATCGGTTTGTGTGCCCTGGGTTGACCTAGTATGTCATTCAGGGTCCATCTCTCGCCTTCTGCCCTTTGTAGCCCGATACAGGCATAGGTAAACCAGACGGCTGCCTGGGGCCCGACTGGCACAAGGGCCCCCAGACAAAATCATGAAAAAAAATTAGGTATTAATTTATAAAATTTATAAATGAGAATAATAACATAAAATAAAAATAATAAGCCATATACATCAAATTAAAATGTTTTTGTGCAGGCAGAAACACGGCCGGCTCTAGCCGTATGCAGAATAGCCAGTTTTCCGGGGCCCCCAAATTACCCACGTTGCAGAGGAAGTGAAACGATGATCAAATTTCTTACTAACCGGGCTTCAGAAGTGAAGCATTGCCTAGATCCCCTGAATAAGGTGATCTGGACCTGCAGGACTGGCTCCAGAGTCACCACGACCCTGTACTGGGTGAATACTCGAAAGGACAATTCAAAACAGGTCCTGGAGGTATGTTCAACTGACTTTAATAGCCTAGCCTGCATTTTTTTTTGTTCAGTCTCCACCCACCCATCCATCCATCCATCCATCCATTTTTTGTAACTGCTTGTCCTATCCAGGGTGATGGGGTGGTCAGATCCTATCCCAGATGGGGTGTTACCCCCTAAGTCCATGCTAACCACTGTTCCCCCAGTTCATTTTAAAAAAATGATTAATAAAATAGTTTTGAGATACCATCCATCGCATTATTTCAGTCTCGATCCAACAGGAATGGTTCACCTCTAAGCTGTTGCATTGTTCCTTGCCTTTCCACCAGTTAATTCTTACACAATACTACATTACATTACATTCTCAGCACGTTCCACAAAAATTCAACCAAATGGCCTCTTGTTTGTGCCGGTGTGATGATGCATGGTTCAATGCAAGCAGCCCGCAAAATCCATCCATCCATTATCTATACCCACTTATCCTACTGGGTCACGGGGGGTCCGGAACCTACCCGGAAGCAATGGGCACGAGGCAGGGAACAACCCTGGACAGGGGGCCAGCCCACCGCAGGGCACACCCACACACCATTCACTCACACAGGCAATTTAGCAACTCCAATCAGCCTCAGCTTGTCTTTGGACTGTGGGGGGAAACCAGAGTACCCGGAGGAAACTCCACAGGGAGAGCATGTATCATCAGGAGATGATGTTATGTTAATCATTTCACTATCTCTACTCAAATCACCCCACTATTTGGCGTTAACAGCCAACCCATTGCAGGGCACACTCACACATACGGCAACTTGGGAACTCCAATTCACTTTTGCCTGTTTTTGGGCTGTGGGGGTGAAAGCAGGAGCACCTGGATAAAACCTCACGGGGATATGGGGGGAAACCATGCAAACTCCACACACATGGAACCCAGGCGGAGACTCGAACCCAGGTCCCAGAGGTGTGAGGCAACAGAGCTAACCACTGCACCACCATGCCACCGCTGCCTGCCAAATCAAATAGAATATTTTGCCCTAGAGCTATAATGTTTTCTCAGCCCAATTTGATTTCAAGGTCCTTAAAAAACTAAGTATAGGGAGGATCATGAGATGAAATAAAACGAAAAGTAAAACTCACGCGCTTAACGTGCATTTTGCCTGCTTTTATAGTATTAATGAGTTTGTATTTGTTATTAAAATAGAAACTCAGTCTAACCCACAAACTGTGGGGCCTGCATAGATTTTCGATTGGGATGACTATCAATGGCCAGATATATTTATGGGTATTGCAGCCCTACACCCTGTCTATTCTCCATTTATAAAATAAAATAATTGTATTTGCACCTGCTGCCCAGAAATCTTTTTAATCTTGCTACTAAATTACTTGTTTTTTTCAATATATTTCTACAATTTAGCAGTAGATGGCGCTGTGAGCCACGTATTTGTATTAGAAGCGTACCGGCCGTACTGAGTAGCGCTGTGGGATCGTAGCACCAAGAGGAGCGGTTCTGCTTAATAGGTTACATGTTCTCCCAACGTTGTTTGTGGCTCTTCTGGCTCCATGTGGACTACGTGCGGTTGATAGTTACGTTGGAAGAAAGTGGCCGAAAAATTTTTAATAGCAGGCGCGAAGTGCTTTTCTTTCTGGAAAACAGGAAGATCGCCTGACGGCTGCCGTTATGTTAGAAGCTTATGAAAAACAGACCGACCTTTGTGGTGCGTGAAAATTATGCTGTACAGTAGCCCAGATAAAATGATACCTACCAATGATTAATTCAGCTGGATTGTCCATACCAGAGATGCTAGTGTATATTAATATGGTATCACAACGGTGCAGGGAAATGACATATATTATAATTGATACTTTATTGATCCCCGTGAGGAGATTGTCTTTATGCCTCCCTCAGCCTTGTAGAGCAGGGGTAGCCAATCTTATCCACACAGGGCCGGTGTGTAGGCAGGTTTTTGGGATAACCTGTAGGTCAGCTGTTCAAACCCAGCAAACTTCAGCCAATCAGTCCTCTAATTAGTAATCTGATTAGGGAGTTGCAGCGAAAACCCACATACACACGGGCCCTTTGCGGATAAGATTGGCCACCCCTGTTGTAGGGTAAGCTGTCCACAAAGGGCAGCCACCCGTGGCGACACCCAGGGAGCTGGGGGTTAAGGGCCTTGCTCAAGGACCTGCAGACGTGCTGAGGCTGGGTTTGAACCGGCAACCTTCTGATTTCAGGCACACATGCTTAACTGACCAAACCACACACTGCCCCTATATTTGCAGAAAACTCATATCTAACAATCTACACATAAAAAACATTATGCTGCCCACGTATAAATATGTTAACGGAATGATGCTCACTAAACAGTGGCTAATGAGCCAAATTTATTGGGCATAGTTCTTGTCAGGAATTAAACGACAGAAGCTATAGATGATGTCTATGTGTGTAGAGTAGCCTAACTGAAGATTCCTGTGGAAAAAAGCTACTTATTGGCATTCATCCAAACACCGACATCTGTGGGTTATTCAAGGTGTGAAATGGCTGTATTGGACTGTACACTAAATTAAGTTTTCCTTTAATCCAACAGTTTCTTAACAAATAAGTAGCTCTCGTGATAATAGGCACTAAAATTCTCCAAAGCATAAATAAGTGACGTACTCATGCACCCGCACTTACTATCTCGCAGGAAATGAGATTTTGTGATCGTCCAAGCCATTTACTCCTTTAAGTTTATTGTTGTATCAATTGAAAAATTATCATATAAAACCATTGAAGTGTTCTAAAAGATTCTGATTTTATAGTGAAATTTTAGAGAGCGCATATATAATAGTTTTCCGTTTATGTCAAGATGAATTTTATAGTTGTGTAAATAAGGAGTGTTCAAGAGTTACTGATAAAAACTATGGCCTAAAATTTCATAAATCATGTAATCTGTGTTATAAATCTATCCTGCCAATTAAGTCTATTCATCTTTGTACATCGCTCCTATAATACTTAATACAATTTAATTTTCTTCAAATGTTCTTTTGGTTTTCAGAAACCTGAAGCTCAAATTTTCTTCCCTTTGAGTAATACATAGAGTGACTGTAAATCCATTATCTGGGTAAAGTGGGTAATGCAAAACATTAATTTGGCATGTGTTTGTTTCCCAGAACTTCCTGTATCCCACATATTTCTGTGATGTTACTGAAACAAAGGGAATCCAGACTTATCGACTACTTATTTGTTTAGCATGACGTGTCCTGGTGAATACATCTGTCTGCACCGTACCTGAATGCTGTGTGGTTACACCATTTGCAAATGAAAACTGTTTGTCTTAGCTGATACCTTCAAGTTTGGATTTGCCTCCATGAATAACAAAACTGACCCTTAACTAATTTAAACCATTCAAGCCATTTATTCAGGTCAGGGTGGGGAGCATGCGCTAATGCAGCACGTTGCCACACCCAACATACAGGAAAACTCCTCGGGACCCCAACCAGCAATCCCCCAGGCAGATACACGGTCCAGTCCCACCCTCCGGAAGGGGCCATCCATCTGCCGCAGCCAGGTGTTACGTGGGTGTCCCCTTGGCCTGGTTCAGCCGCTTGGGTCCTCAGCACTGAGGATCCTGTGCCCCGGATCACCCTCAGGGAAATGCGACACATGGCCGTAAGTGACGCTCCTTCACAATGCAGGTAATGTGCCTCATTCGGGACTCCTCTAGCAACCACTCATTCAACACGAAGTCAAACCAGTGGTACCCAAGGATTCTCCAAAGAGACACGGTACCGAAGGAGTCCAGTCTGTGTCTCAGGTCACTGGATAGCGTCCATGTCTCACAGCCATACAGCAAGACAGGGAGCACCAGGACTCTAAAAACTTGGACCTTTGTTCACTTGCCAATATCGGGAATACCACACACCCCTTTCCAAGCCCCTATGCTCTTCCAAACCGTCTGCTGACTTCATAGGAAGAGTCCCCAGAGACATGAATGTCACGGCCGAGGTTGGTATATCTCTGGACAAGGTCGACATTTTCCCCGCAGACAGACACACTACTAATGGCTGTACCCAAGAAGTCAATAAATGCCTGGATCTTGGTCTTTATCCAGGACACCCGCAATCCCAGACAATCAGACTCCTTGCTCAGTCTCTCGAGAACCCCGATCAGAGTCTCCATTGACTCCACTAAGATCACAGTATCGTCGGCAAAGTCAAGTTCAGTAAATCTTTCTTCACCAATAGATGCTCCACAACTGCTGGACCCCATGATCCTGCCCAACACCCAGTCCATACAAGCATTGAACAGAGTAGGAGCAAGAACACACCCCTGGTGAACCCCAGAATCAACTGGGAAGAACGCAGAGGTTCTCCATCCACTCTGCACAGGACTCAGAGCACCAGTATATAGGCCGGCCATGATGTTCAGCAACTTCAGCGGGATCCTGCAAAGTCCCACAGGGCAATTCGATCAACTAAGTCGAACGCTTTACGAAGATCGACAAAGGCTGGAAAGAACCTCTGCCGATATTCGCACCTGTGTTCGTTGAGGGATACGGTCGATGGTAGACATAAAACCAGACTGCTGTGGTCCCTGATCCTGTCAAGGATGACCCTAGCAAGGACCTTACCCGGCACTGAGAGCAGTGTTATCCCCCTGTAGTTGCCGCAATCCAGGCGATCACCCTTCCCTTTCCAGATAGGGACTACGAGTCCCATTTTCCAGTCAGTTGGGATGATGCCCATCTCCTAAACGGAAGCAAAGATGGCTTGCAATACCAGGAGGACGGCTTTACCACCAGCCTGGGGAAGTTCACACTGCATACCACAGATCCCTGCGGCCTTCCCTGCCCCCAACTTTTACCACCCGTCCAATCTCAGTGAGACTGGGTGGTTCACAGCTGATTGGAGGTTCAGCATTGAGAACCGTGGACCCAGAGATGTCCAACATCCTACTTGGAGGATCAGCTTTAAACAAAGTAGCCGACCCAGTGGGTCACAGCTGCAGTGTCAGATGTAAGGACCGTCCCATCACCCGCCCTCACTGCAAGTCTCCGAAGAACAGATTCAGATGTGCGTAATGCTTCGATTCCTCTGTAAGCAGGACGTGGGTCACTAGACCACAGATGGTGTGTCACCTGCTCACAGATTTGTCTTACAAACGCCTCCTTATCGGCCCTCAGAGTCCTCACAGCCGTCCTTCTCAGTTCCCGGTACAGACTGAGTTGCCAACAAGTCGAGCGCTGTGACTCCTCTCGATAATATCCAAGGTGTCCTGCGAGATGAAACACCTTCTGGGAATAATGGCAACACCAACACAACCCTCAGCAACCTTCGGGGTCTTTTCGCGGAAGGTTTCCTACATCAAATTAGATTCGGCAGACAAATTGCATGCAAACTCATCTGAAATTTAAATATATTTCTTATGTCTGTTGGTTTGTTGAGCAGATCATCGTGAGGAGCGTCTTTGCTCATGTTTATTGGTGGTGGATTAATGTGTTGGCTGTAGCTTACAGGTTCAGCAAACATCAGGGCACCGCCCGATCTCTGGAAGTGTGGAACGGTTAGTTAACTCAGAATCACCTGAGTGTCCGTGCTCATGTCAACCTACGGCCCCCATATAACTCAATCTGGCTCTGCTTTAATTGCTTTTATATGCAATTTAAATCGAATTTAAACAATCGGAATTTCAACAAAAGGAGCAAAACCAAAAAGTCATAAAAAAGCAAACAAGGCAGAGAAAGCACTAGAAGTTCAAACAGACACAATTCTGTTACTAAGAGACTTTTGTTTGTCATCATTCCTTATCGACTTCAGTCCAACGGCTCAAGCCACACAAAGGCGTGGTCCCTGCAGACAGGGGAAGCTGCATCCGGGATGCTCGACTGTGTGTGTTGCCATGGACATTGTTTGAATTTACACGGGTGAGACCAGTGAACGGATGGCCTTTCGGGGCTACCTGCTGGTCTTCAAGGCAACGTTAATGACAGTAGCCTGGCGTACGTACAGTGCCAAACTTCCTGTTTGCCTGTGGGGGAGGGTGAATTCCTCTTATAATGCCAATTAAGTGATTCCCCTTGTTTCACACTGGCACCTTTACAGATGGCCAAGCAAGCAATGTTTTCCTTGGCAAAACAAATGTAAAAGTTTTTCCTTATTCAACATTGTTAAATGTATATGATGAAATGCAGCTGGAACCAGGTGCCTAGATTCTTCCTGTTGTGGTTAGCAGTCAACTAGAAGACTCAGCTGCCCTATCAGAGGGAGTGGACTGTGGGAAAGTAATGTGAGGGAGTGATCCACACTGAGTCACAGTATGCGTGGGTGAAACGATGATGTTATGTCTGTGGGAGTTAATCATTTCACTAATCATCTCTCCTCAAATCATCCCACTACTTGGAGTTAACAGGCAACCCATTGCAGGGCACACTCACACATACGGGCAACTTGGGAACTCCAATTCACTTTTGCCTGTTTTTGGGCTGTGGGGGTGAAAGCAGGAGCACCTAGATAAAACCTCACGGGGATATGGGGGGAAACCATGCAAACTCCGCACACATGGAGCCATGATGGAGACTCCAACCCTGGTCCTAGAGGTTTGAGGCAGCAGTGCCCAACCACCGCACCACATGCTGGCCCCATGCCATGCCGTTTTTTGCCAAGTTGTCTGTTTTCAGGTTAAACTGGCATGACTGTGGCACTGTAAGCATCACAGTTCTGGCACAACTCCAAGCCCTCCGTTCCTAGGCCGGGTTGCACTGATACGGCGTTGTGTTTGAGACAAACAAAACCGCTAAATGCAAAAAAACCAAAATGAAACAAAGAACAAACAAAAGCTGAACATTAAGACCCTCTTCAAAATCCACTTTGCCCGGCTGGTTGGCATTTGTCACAAGCTTACGAGCCAGTTAAAAGTTAAAAAACGATGTTGCTTTATTTTAGATTCCAAATGATGTAGTAATATACATGAAAATGATCTTGCCTGTGATTAAATGCTTTGCGTAAACATCTAGAAAACTAACAACCGTACACAGTGGACAATAATTACAATATTTTAGGGGTGATCTGCCATTTACTTTGAACATGGATAAAGCTAATTATGTTTAAAATTACTTAAACTATGAAAACAGAATAAAAACATGTAAGTGCACCATGACCTTAATAAGTGTAAAATTGCTTCAATTTACAATTCATAAATTATATTCCATGCTGAATTATATTTACATAGATACTGTAAGCTATGCCATTTACTGAACATTCACTTCCAGACCAGGAAATACGTGGGTCCTACAGTCACCGACAATACAATAAATAATTAATATTGAACACATGTCTTTGGCAGTCACAGCCAAGCCCCACAATTTTGAGCCATCACCTTCACCCATACATGTTGTTCTGTGACATGTTTGGGCTTTAATGGTACCGATCAGCACCCCTTTGCCACCAGATGTTGTGTTACAGAATGACAGTATTGGTTGTACATAATGGACGGGAGCATTTTTCTGGTTGTATGTTAAATGCAGCGCTGAGGGAAAAGGACTTGATGGTAATAAAAAAAAAAAACATGTGAAACGGATTTGGCCAATCACAGGGTGCCATACAATGAGCCAATCACAGGGTGCCATACAATGAGCCAATCACAGGGTCCCATACATGTGTGTGTCACTGCGGATGTAATCCTGCTCTCTTGCTGTGCGGCTTCGTAACAATCCATTCAGCACCTCAACATCTGGTGAAAAGGAAAATGTATTTGTTGACTGAAAACATGGAAAGATGATATGAAGATCAAAATGTTTGCATTGCTACTGAGTATTTCTGGATTTTTCCAGAGGTCCCAACCACAGGCATGAACAGCATATTCTTTGGTGCTGCACCAAGGCGCCGTTATGTAGAATTGTGTGATATGGTCGTGTTGGCTTTTAAATGATGACCAGATAGCATGAAGATGAAAGAAATGAGAGAAGGATCAGGACGATGAAATCTACTGAGCGTAGCCCTAATTCCCGAGGCTACGAATTGAGCTGTATAGAGAGCTTACTTTTTAATATTATTTATTTCTCTGCGAATACCCACATATACAGTACAGTGGAAATGTCTTCGGCAGTTTAAATGACATTTAAATGAGCTTCATTCTAGTGTAAAAATTTGTTATTATGTCTGTCAAAATGTATCAGTTTAATTATTTCAAAACCTCACCTACAGTCACCATATTATTTGCAGCAGCCATTCAATACACCCACGTATATTTTGTCTCAACCACTAGCACACCTCGTATGACTAATCAGTACCTCATTTACCTTCTAAAGTGTTTAAATTCATAGAGTGAGCTTGTGATAAATCTTAACGAATACACGGAATGGCTGAGGTGCCCCTGAGGAGAAGTTTGGGAACTGAAGCAGTGTTCATCCAACAAGACCTCAGCGACTTTTCAGAGAAAGGATGAAATGACTGCTAGTTATTATTGTGTTACTCTTGATATGCATATATTCTGATGTTAAATAGTTTTTTTGTTCTGGGCAAATATATATATTTACTGTCCAGATAAACCGCTTTAAGCATTTTCTTTGACTGCTTAAGACTTTTGCACTGTGCTGTATTTTCAATACAGGGTTGCCTGTATAAAAAGTAGCTCCCACACAGTATTTGTTCATGTTGGGTTACTTTGTATGCGGATCAGACTGTACTATGTTGATTTTTGAGTTACGTATGTATGCATGATATTTAAGTTTACTAGGATGCTGCTGGTTAATTTCCTTGTGTATGCAAGCACCACTTACGCAATGACAAATAAAAATCCATGATCTGTGAGTGCAGCGCGGTCGGGGGGGGGGGGGCG
>JABFEB020000132.1:14542384-14558494 GCA_019775895.2 Stomatorhinus ivindoensis
GGGGGGCGGTAGGACTCCCCGACACAGAAATTAGTGTTCTTGTGTATTCATTAATTGAAAAATATTTTAGAATTAGGATTGCGTTTGATTTTAAATTAAAAGTAGAAAATATTTACTTAAATGTACTTTCCAGATAACCTTTCAAGGACATAACATCCTGTTTTGTGTAAACTACGAATATTATAAGGAACAACCGTCTTTCATGATGAAACAAAATTAATATTTATGTTGCTTAAGTATACACAGTGTTGCAGAAGCATACACAGTTTAATTAAAAAGCTTCCTTTCATCGTCCTACATTCAGTATTAGTAGCTGAGGTTACAGCCTCATTGTGGGGATTATATGGTTTTATTTACTTTATCAATGCTCTCTTTGTTAGTTTTTTGGAACACGGCAGCCCCTAACCTGCAGGACCTTTTCCTCTCTTCATTTTCCATCTCTGCAGGCAAACTCTCAACACAAAAAGATGCAAACTAGAAAGAGCCATTACTTTGCCTAAACCACACAACTGAAGATATAATTCAGAGGAGAAATACCATTTGCCAGCACGTCAGTGTGATAATGCTTCAATTATTGGGTGTAGAATTTAGTATCCAGTATAACACAACCTCAAAAAAAACCATAACATGTTACAGAAACATAAAAGCTTCCGGACAAAACACGGAGAAATGGACGTGTCCCCGTTTCGTTTGCTGCGGAAGGGAGAATATCAGTGCGGACATGAACATAGTGCAGGAATAAGGGGCAGAGCTTAGTATCTCTGCTGAAGGCTTGTGTTTCCCACGCGTCAGGTTTCCCCCTGAAAGCCGACATGGTACAAAGGGACGTCTATGAACAGACAGAGAAACTGGGATTCTCAGTAACTGTAACCGCCCCAGTTCAGGCACAGGGGCCATAACCGCCACCCCAGTCTCCTCAATAGAAAATGTGCCACCGGATTTTTGTCTCTGTGTCTGTGTGTGTGTGTGTAGGGGGGGTGCTTGGCAAGTGGCTTCACTCACTACTCAATTTTGGGTATCCCAGACTGGTCCAGGGAGCTGAAGGCAATTACGGCTAAAAGCTCCCCAAGATCTCACAGTAAAATGGGTTCTGCTCGCTCGAAGGATGCCAAGCCATCCAGATTGTTATGCTTTTCTTTTTTCCTCTATAATAATAATAATAATAATAATATACAACAAGATTGGTCATCTGGCGTGACCTCTCTTCAGACTCTCACACTCACGCAAATTATCTTAAGGCAAATGTATATTGTTCCACCCAAACCTTAAAATCAGAGATATCAATAATGTTGGGTCAGTTTGCAAACCCTACAGACTATTTACAAGGTTATTAAACTGCAACATGCACGTAAATGTGTTTAGATGTGTGAGCTGACGTGTCTCGAATCCAAGATGTCACTCCTGCTAGTTGACAATGCTAGTTGGCAATGCTGATATAAGCTGCAATAATGTGCCAAAATGAGCACGGGGGGGCGGGGTGATATTTTTGCTTTGCACAATTACATCCAGGATGAAACACACTGTTGTTGTAAGAAGTGTTGGGAAGTTTACTTTTGAAAGGTTACACATTACTATTACGCTGTGAAAAATGTAATACTAATGTAAGTTATTAAACTTGATTACTTTTTTATTATTTTTTCTAACAGATGTTTTAAACTGGGCAATTAAATTGAAAAAATCCCAATGGCTCCGTTGACCCGTGTTGTCTGGAAATATGCCAGAAAAAGGCATTTCTGATGGCAAAAATATGCAAAGCAACTAAATTAATGTTTTATTCTATATATACTGGACAGAATTTATATAGATGTATCCCCTTTGTAATCGCCAACATTTTGATTAATAACTGTAATTTAATTGCACATTTTTTCCTCAGTAACTGTAATGGATTACAATTACTATTATTTTGTAATTTAATTAAGTGACGCCGTTACAGGTAACTAGATCACTTGTCGTAAGGTACTTGACCTAAATGGGTCAGTAACTATTTAGTTGTATTAATGGTTGTATTAAAGAGCAGAATATATACTTTATGACAACTGACATGTCTGCTAAGAAAAAATGCACATAACTAAGTAAAATTGGAGATGCAAAGATTGTCCATGTCATTTTGTTCTATTGAGTCAATTGAGTCATTACAAGAAATTTCAATGATGTGATGAGAATGCATCCACAGCCCAGAGGCTGTATTCAACGCCAACCACTGTCATGAAATGTCTTTTCATTCAGGTGAAAATCAGCCGCCCATCAATGCAAGTCGATTCTGACATATTATTTTGCAGTCAAATACTGATCTCGCTATCTTTACCTTTTAGGGAAGTGTAACGACATGACAAATGACATCACAAGTCTCCATACTTACATTTGGCTTCCCATTGGGCGCTTCGTAGTGACTGTGAGTGGAGTGCATAGGAATGTCTGTCCCATGGTTGATGTGGCCATATGGAATCGGATCTGCAGAAACATCCAGGTAGCCGTAGTGTTTCCATCTGTAGCAGCAGATAACAAGCTGATGGGAGAGAAAAAGCAACAATAATCAACAAACAAACTTCAGGAAAGACTATAAGCCTCTACTACCATTGACATCAGTATTTCTTCTATAATCGTTCCCTCTTACACTATCACACAATTTAGTACTTTCTAAACTAAAGACACCCCTAACCAGGTCTATACTTGTGACAGACGGGTTTGGTTGTGAAGTGAGACTCACCAACAGAATGATGACAATGAAGAGAAGCAGAACAGCTATGCAGACCAGTACCAGAAGGGCTATGGCCCAGCCCGGGACCCCTCCACTATTAGTAGCAGATGTTGAACTTGTTGAGTTGATGTTCGTTTGTCCATGGTTACTGGTTTGGGTTTCCAAAGTGTTTTCTGGCCCTTGTGTACCTGTAGGTTTACCATCTGGCCTCATGGTATGTGGAGTTATGTTGCTACTTGGATAACTAGTGAATCCAGGAGTAATATGGGGAGATGTATCGTTTCGTGTTGATATTGTAGTATTTACTTGTTTACTTGTTGTGCTTTGCCCAGGCTGTTGAGTTGTATTAGCTGATGATGGAGTCGTATCATTAACTTCTGCCGGAGTGATACTGACTGGAGAAACAACAGTTGTTTTAGATGAACTGGTAGTAGTATAATGTTGCGGGGAATGAGTGTTATTGTTTGTAGAATTGTCTGCAGAATTAGTCATTTCTGTGGTACTGGCAGGTATTTCTGTGGTATTGTCTGTGGAACTGGCTGTTGTGGAATAGGTGGTATTACTAATAGAACCGTCTGGAGCATGACTGATTTGGGAATCAGTGGTATTGTCTGTAGAACTGTTTGAAGGACGACTGACTGGCGAATCTGTGATATTGTTTATAGAAGCGTCTGGAGTATGACTGATTGGAGAATCTGTGATATTGTTTATAGAACCGTCTGGAGCATGACTGATTGGGGAATCTGTGATATTGTTTACAGGACCGTCTGGAGCATGACTGATTGGGGAATCCGTGATATTGTTTACAGAACCGTCTGGAGCATGACTGATTGGGGAATCTGTGATATTGTTTACAGAACCGTCTGGAGCATGACTGATTGGGGAATCTGTGATATTGTTTATAGAACCATCTGGAGCATGAGTAACTGGGGAATCTGTGATATTGTTTATAGAACTGTCTGGAGCATGACTGACTGGGGAATCTGTCATATTGTTTTTAGAACCGTCTGGAGCATAACCGGTTGAGGAATCCGTGGTAATATCTTTAGAACTGTATGTAGAACTTTCTGTAAAATTACGATATGTGGAATTAATGGAATCGTCTGTAGTACTGCTTGGGAAATTTGTGGTAGTTTCTGTAGAAGTGCTTGACATAGAAATGGTGCTCTGTGTAAAATTACTTTCAGAAGTATTATTCGAGTCACAGCCACCTAAAAAAAGAAAAAAAAAACTTAAAATGTAAACGAATTTTTTCCTGACTTTTATGATCCAGTATCTGTTCCAGAAATACATGCTTAACACTTCATTATGCACTACTCAAGCCTGAACACAGCTTTCCAGAAGCTACCAGAAAGATATTTAAAGTGTAAATTATTAATGATAGAGTACAGTTGTACACAGTTGTTCACTGTTTTGCATTTGTGTTTCACAAAACATTGGCGATATGCAATTAATGTTAAGTATCTCGAAATCCTCAATATGATCTAAATAAATCTAAACAATACAAACACTATACAAAATATTGCATGCAATGAAACGGTCAGTTTGGAGCTGTCTCTAGTTCAAATTTACACTAAACCATAACATTATAAAAGGACACGGCTAACAGGTAACAGTTTGCTAGATTTTAGCCCACATCAAAGACCAAAACGAAAAAATATTCATGGGTCAATTCATTATACAGAAATTTTAAACAGATGTTTCCTTTGGGCTGGATGGGATTTTTTAATAATAATTTAAAAAGTTTTCTTAATTAATCTTAGAGGATCCGTTACAGGAGAAGAAAGATCCATTGTAAGAAATTCGAAAGAAGTAACACAAGGCATTCAGATTGTCGTCTTTTTGCGAGATGCGACTAGGATTATAAGAACGAAAAATGATCGTGGCTCACAATTTGTAGAATCATACCAACAGCAACAAAAACAACAACAACAACAACAACAATAATAATAATAATAATAATAATAGTATGCATTCTTACCTAAACTGGCATATATCACGAAGCAAAGTATTGTCCTCCAAATAAGTGGCTGAACCATTTTGAATCATACAAAATGTTTTGTGCTTTCAGGGAAAAAAAATCAAATTAATCAAAATCTAATTTCAAAAGAAAAAGTTCATCCACTTAAGTAAAACAATATCTAACATCCACTGAGTGTAGTAACGGCGGTTTTCTTGGAACGCGCCAAAGTATAGCGTGAAACCACAATAGGAATGAACGCGACTTTTATCAGTCGATAGCGCGGGCCGGTGTGCGGACCTCGGGCAGGTGTATCACAGGGCGGGACCACGCTTTCAAAGGGCAGTACAAAACAGTCAATCATGCAGGTCTTTTGATAGTATGTCAAAGAGTAAGCTTTCTTGTTCAGTCATTAAATATGTATATACCAATAATAATAATTATTATTATTATTATTATTATGGGCGTCGTTAGGTCCAATCACTCGGGGCTATAGCCCCGACTATTTTAGCCCCAATGCCAACCTTCCTTAAAAAATGACAAGTTCCCGTTAAACATGACTCAACCCTTGATCTTTTCAATAACTAGAAACGCCCTTGATAATAATCACATTATATTATTTACAAAAAACACCATTTCAAACCACAGAAAACAATGCACCCTTGAAATTGATAAATAAAAGTATTACAATTTATTAGAACGGACTTTTAAAGGATAAGCTGTTTGAAAAATAGATGGATGGATAACGGACTTAATATAATGCATATTTCGGGTGCAATGTGCCATATCTACGACCTGAGATTGATCCGTGTTTTCGATTATATCGGGAGTAGACCTACTGTAAGAGCCCTGCTTAGTTTGATTTAGCTCTCCTTATACTTGACAGTTCTATGGGAAAAAAATCTTTATTTCATATTTTCACATTGCAAGGGTAACACAGTCATTTTATATCAAATTCAAAAGATGACAGTGCCATCCAGCGGTGATAAGAAGACATCTGTTTATGTATTTTGCGCTCTGGAATTCATGCAATATTTATTTTTTCCTGCGATGCCTGCCATTTTCTCTGAAATTTTACGCAGTTCTCATTGATTTTTCAAGAGACATTTTCGCGGGCATTACTTCTTCTGTTCCTACATCAGTTGGGATTGTATTGAATTATTCCTTTATTCAACTGAATATATATTAATTGGATCGCTGAAGACGATCTGATGTTTATCCATATAGTTCTGTGCTTAGCAACCAAATTTTAAAAGAGTTATGCAGTGTTTATGTCTATTTTTTGTACTGACATAAAAAAAAGATTTCTGTAGATGTGGAATTTAAAACTTCCACATTGGTTTCATGTTTAATACAGTACATATTTTCATGGATACTTACATTATTTTAAAGGCCAATCACCTGCAAGGCGCAGGGTTGAAGGACTTGTTTCACAGGTGTTTGCAGATAGATTCACTTTAATGTTTATCTTGTATGAGGGGATTTTCAGAGTTTTTCATATTACCTGGAAATTTCCTTCAGTAGTTGTCATGTGTTCTGACTTGTACACAAATGATAGTTTATCAGTTGCAAGATCCAGGACTATCACTGGCACTGTCTGTGAGCTACAGGAGGATGAAACTATTATTTCAGCATTGAACAAAAGAAAATAAGAGATTTCTAAACGACAGGGGGCCATTTGGCCTGTCAAGTCCATTTGGAGAGAATTCAGCTAATAGCTTAAAGTTGTTAAAACTGTATGTAGCTCTGATTTAATGGAACCCAAGGTTTTAGCTTGCACTACACTAACAGGAAGACTATTCCATGCTCTAACTACACGCCATGTAAAGTAAAATAGTGCTTTCTCAAATCCAGCTTAAAAATTTCTCCCACTAATTTCCATCTATGGCCACGAGTTCTTGTTCTTGAACTAATATTGAAGTAACCATTTGGTTGAAAAGCTTCCATACCTGTTGGAATCATATAGACCTGGATCATGTCCCCCCTTAATCTCCTTTGCTTGAGGCTGAACAGATTCAGCTCAGCTAACCTCTCCTCACAAGACATTCCTCTAAGACCAGGAATCATCGTAACTAATTAAATCAAGATCCCATTGTAGCCTCAGTGCTGCTAGTTTAATATCTGCTACATCACCCACCTTGGTGTCGTCTGCAGATTTAACTAGTTTACTGTATATGTTGGTGTCAAAGGCATTAATGTAAATTAGGAATAGTAGTGGTCCTAAAATTGAACCCACTGCTTCCTGTCTGTTATCCAGTTGTCGATCCAAGCTGCCACAGTTCCTAAAACCCCCGCAGCTTAAGCAGCAGCCGTTTGTGGGGGACAACAAAGGCGTTCTGGAAATCTAAGTAGATCACACCGTAGGCCTTTTTGTGATCGATTTCTCTTGTAACTTCCTCAAAGAACTCAAATAGATTAGTTAAACAGGACCTACCTCTCCTAAATCCATATTGGCTACCCCTCAGAATGTTATTTGAATCCAGGTAATCTACTGCTTTCACTTGGATTATAGCTTCCTTTACCTTTCCAGTTATGCAAGTTAAACTAATTGGCCTATAGTTTGATGGATTACTTCATAGCCTTGGTTTTATTGAGCTAGTATCGGGGAAATTCATTGTAGAGTTTTAAAGCACTTATATAAGTTGCTCTGGCTAAGAGCGTCTGCCAAATGCTGTAAATGTAAACGTACTTCTGTCCCCATTTTTGAATATGGTCCTCCTAACTTCATCCCTAATCTCAGTAGTAAACCACCTTAGCTGCTGTTTCCTAGACTGAGTTTTGCTGGAAACTGGTATGAAGTCCTCTTGCACTTGCAATAATGTGCTTTTACAAACTTCCTATGCCTTTTCGGCAGTTTTGTTATTTAATTCCACCCAGTTTACAGTTTCTAGTTTCAGTCTCATACCATTAGAATTAGCCTCCCTAACATTGTATATTTCAGTTTTTGACTTTGCTTTTCAGACATTAAAATTAACCTTGAATTTTAGTGGTCCTAAAACCTCAAATTTTCCAATCTTATCCTGCTTATTAGAGAACACAAGACTGAGAATGGCTTCTCCCCTGGTAGAGGATTTAATAAACTGAGTAAAAAAGCAATCCTGTACCAATTCCACCATCTCACGTTCATTTACGGTAGTGCCGACTGTATCCCAGGTAAGTTAAAATCACCCATAACTACCACATAATTTTTATTACTCTTAATCCCTATAGTGCTGTATAATGTTCTGCTTTCCTCTGTAACTACATTATGTGCTCTATCACAAACACCAACAATTAGGCCATTTGAGTTTTTAGCACCTACTTTTCCGCATGTAGCTTCTCTAGCCGTGTTTTAATCAGTGAGCTCCCTTGTCTGCAGGTTTGTTTACATGCAGCAACAGGCATAACCTCCTCCCTTCTTCCCAATCCAGGCCCTATGGATTCTCCTCCATCACTGTCACTCATCCATGTTTCTGTTATTCCTATGATATCGTATGGGTCTGATGAAATATAAGCCTCTAAATAATGAATTTACTTTCTAATGCTTCTAGCATTTAATTACTGACAGCAAAGGGTAGGCCTTTTATAGAGCCTGTTTCAGTATTATTTGGGATTTCTATATCCCCCCCCTATATTCTTGAGTAGCCTCCCTGTCTCCCCCCGGTCCCTAGTTTAAATACTCCTCAGCTACACATACACCTCCCCAATACACTGACTCCCCTCTGGTTCAGATGCACCCCGTCCAGCTTGAACAGGTCCCACCTGTTCCAGAAGGTCTTCCAGTCCCCCATAAACCTAAACCCCTCTTTCCTACACCACCCTTTTAGCCGCGCGTTTAATCTCCTTATCTCAGCTAACTCAGCCTGGCTTGCATGTGGCACGGGAAGTATTCCAGAGAACACCACCGTGGACGTTCTGCTTCTAAACTTATCTACGACTTCTATAAAAAATGTTCCTGCAGAACAGCCCTCTTACTCTTGCCTGTGTCATTGGTACCAACATGCACCCCGGCCACTGGACCCACCCCGCCCAGGACCAAAAGCCCGTGTACACGATTCATGTGGTCCCCTACCTGGGCACCAAGCGGGCAAGACACCGTAAGGGACCCTCTCTCACGTGTGCACACATAACTGTCTATACCTCTGATAATTGAATCCCCCACTACCACAACCCCCCTCTTCCTGGGAGGAGGGGGCTCCTGGGTCCCCCAAGGGCCCATCTGCCTTCCCAGTCTCTTCCGACTCTAAAGCTGGAAGCACCTGAAAGTGGTTTGACACACTCAGTTCAGGTGACGCCATCTCTGTAAAGTGTGTATGCCCTTTCATATGTCTTTGATGGGGGGAGGACTTGATCCATGGAGGGCTGGTATGCATGTGGGTTTTTGGGAAGATCTCTGACTGAAAGGTTATCCCAAAAAGCCACACCAGAGAATAACTTCCCACTGAACCCTGTAAAGCTAAAATAAAGCAAAGTTGTTCTGGAGTGGCCAAACAACCACAGAATCACAGCAGGCTACAGGAAAAAGTGGGAAATGTCCTCCAGGCCTGACTAGCGACTGAGCAAAGTTCAGGAGCAACTCTCCTTTTCCGACGTTAGTTAACGTTACCGATGTTAGATAATATTGCCCCGAGGATGTTTGTTGTGAAGCTACGTGGACAGAAAACATCGCTCATGTGACACCTGCAGCTGCAACTCACTGTCAGTAACACTTGCGTTGTTTATTATCGAGGACAGACAAGCACTCACACTAAGCAAAAACAACAGCTACCCACGTAAACTGTACTAGCATGCAAACACAGAAATATACACTCAAACAATCCCAAACAACCACTGTAGCATACACCCAACACTACTCTCAGTGCAACAATCCCAACAGCCTCTTCGCTCAATCTCAGCAGCTTAAGAACCCAGAGTTTAATTTACATTGTAAATTAATTAAATTGTAAATTAGTAGGTTCTTTTATCAAGGATTTCAGTACGTACTGGAACTTTGGCAAACAGTTGAACTGCCACCGTTTGTTTGAACTCTAATCCTCTTTCACCCATCCAAAACTAATCTCAGCCATGGAATTCTTACACCTCTTCATCAATGTTCCCTAGGTTTGTTTAGATGATATGAAGGAAAAATAATAATAAGTTCTGTGTCAGAACTCGTTAATTGAATATTGAGAATGTTTAGCGGAAATAGCGGAAATTTATTTACGTTGTGTTTCAGGTTTTGTGATAACTGCGTTTGTTATTTGGCATTGATATTAAATATTTATCAATGCAGCTGGTGAATCTGAAACCTTTGACATCCTGTATTACAACAACGTCCTTGTTTTCTTGTGTGAGCTGCATAATTGAATCTGTGTGGAGAAAGTCAGTTTTTGAGTTTTTTTGATTTTGCTCTCTGTTCTCTATTTGTCTATATTCAAATTTTTTTTAACACAAAATTCTAAAGACACATTACATCGATGGATGCTACATTCATTTTGCTATCTTATCATAAATATAATCTCATCCAAATGAAAGTTTTTACGTAATTGATCTAACTTAAACTTTGCGCTTTTAATGAATCAGCAAGCCACTCTTAACAATTGCTTATAATTACCCTCTGGTTAGAAGGGGGATGGATGAGGGGATGGATGGATGGATGGAATTACGCAATCAATCCAACAGATGGCAGTACTGTTTTTGTGCAAATTCACTTTCAGAATGAAACCATAAAACTGCGATATATAATTCAGGAACTACAAATAAATCAGTAAACCAAAGTGGAATCTAAGCATTCTCTACCCTTTACCTACAGTAAATATAAAGTTCTGTGAGTGATTCTCTCTGGGCTCTCGATTGTCCTGAAAAGCACTACAGGCATGCATGACCATTAGCCACAACTTCACGCAACTTGTTTATCGTCATTTATTTTGTTTATTTGTTTGCTTTTTCGTTTAATATTGCCCTTTTTGGAAACGAAACCGGAACCTTTGCCATAAGACAATGTTCAGTAATACCAACCTCCCAGACAAAAGGGCAACAGAAATTTCAGATGTTTTTGGGTCTGACACAATTAGCAGAACACGCAGGAATGAGGAAGTGGATGTGGGATAGTGATGTCATATAGCAGAACACGCAGGAATGAGGAAGTGGATGTGGGATAGTGATGTCATACAGGGCACTGGCCTACATCTGAGCAGAAGCTCGGTGTATGAGTATGTTTTCATTCATCTGCATAGTTATTTCCTGTCTCCACCAAGCCCCAGTTAAATACAGTTAAAGCAAGAAAACATATGGGAAAAAATAAGACTTTCTTTGTTGTTCTCTGATGAAAAAAAAATCTGTGGTCTGACTGCTGAAAAATAACAGCCAGAGGGGGTATTTTGCAATATTAAGACATTTCAGAGAATTCCTCAGTAAACAGACCAAACAACAGAAAACATCAATTATTTATCACAGCAGCTGAGGGGTGGTATGTAGCTCATTAGGGTAGGGATTCATACCTGTGCCTGGAAGGTTGCGGGTTCAGACTGGCATGATAGTATCAACCTTGACTGTGGACCCTGACTCTAGATGCCTGCTGAGTCTATGTCTGGCATTAAGTCCCATTTGTAAATGCTTTAGACAAAGCCTCTACCAAATAGATAAATGAGAAGAAACAAACCCCATTGGCTTGTTTTACTACGCATTTTTGGGGGCTCTTCTGCAGGCAGGTGAATTTATGCTTTAAGGCCATTTACAAAAAAATAAAAATGTAGGATTTGTTTTGGTTTTCTGGTCTCAATCCAATTCAATTAAATTCAGTTCAATTCATTCAAGCGCTTAGTGTCAAATATGAAAACTTTTCTGGGTTGCCTTAACTGTACATTAACCAGTTTATCCCGATGTGTTATTTCAATAAACGTTTTTTCAATTTATCATATCTATATAAACTCATATATAACATATTTGCAAAGCTAGCTAGAAATAGTATATTTTAACACTAAATCTTAACGATTGCAGAGATCTGGCTGCCGTTGTTAAGGAAACACGCATGCGCTGTAGTTCTGCTCGGAAGCATTTCCGTGTGAAAGTTCACGCTGTCATAGCAAGATGGCTGCCCCCTTGGAGCTGTTCTGCTGGAAAGGCGGCTGGGGCTTGCCCTCCGTTAATACGGAGTGCTTAACAGTATTGGTAAGTTAAAAAGTACGCGTTTGAAAAACATCACCAGTGCTAGTCTCGTTGTATCGAACGCTATATTGTATCACCGTGTATATTATTTTCTACGCTACTAGATGTATACCTGACGATTCTCAGATGAGGGGTCACCTCGTGCATCAATTACTTCACAGATGATCATCAGCATTTTGAACTTCGACTACACAGTTTCTAAGTCAACCAATCTAGGCTTGCCTAAACTAACTTTATTAAATAGTTTTCTTGTTTAGACTCCATCTCCAGATGAGAATGTATTCTTCTGTACATTACGCGCCTTTTTATTATTATTTTTTCATTTGCAGTTCCTTTTCTGTCACTGATAACTACTTTTAACTATCGTGGTATACTGAAAACACTACTAATAGTTATCCGGTAAAGCCAACTGAATTAGTAGCAGAAAAATATTATCCAACCCGTAACACTACTGGGGCGAGGTGACAGAAGAACCTTCTGATGACACTACAGAAGGGCAGCCAGAATAAGTCGAGAATTGCTGGCAGTTAGAAAACCTGTAAGCATATCTAGGGAATAGCATGTGCATTTTCTTGTATTAACTTGTCTATAATGAGATTAATCACCTTGCACACCTCTACACCTCCAGGGTTATGCTTTCAAAATGCGGCTTCGGCAGAGTCAGGTGTCGTTGTGTTTTAATATGGTTTCAAGACATGCCGCCCACGTACACTACTTTCTGGAACAGTGGCCAAATGTTCTTGCACGAACGCTCTGTGTTTCAGTGTCCCTTGGTATTCCATACTTGTTATATACTGTCACAAGCCCGTTTGTTCCTAGGATCAGATGAGTTTCAGATCAGAATTTTATTTATTCAGGGACGTCATACCTCTTAAAATTAATATTTTAAAATGGTTATTTCCCACCTTGTTTTCACAGTGGTTTCTTTTCAAATTTAATTATCTTGAAGTGCCAGTATCTCAACATGTAGAAGACTTAACCATTAAATTCCAATACAAGGTCTCTAAAGCTAATAATCTGAATTTTGAAACATCTTGAAAGTCATTAGATTCGGCACAATTTTTAGCAACGTAAACACATACATAAATTAGGTTTAATATAAATATATAAAAGTGTGAGCATTATCTTTGATATTTGGCTAAATTTTCAAATGTATTGCCTGAGGACGGAAATGGTATTTCATTGTTTTTCTCCTTGCAGACCGACTACATGTCAGTTTTCTAGACATTCTCCTTTGTTCTGATTGTGTCTTTCTGTATGTCCCAGATGATGATACATTGTGTACAGGAAATGAGTAGGTTAAAAAAAATTATAAATTGATATACTTATAGCTGTGATTGCTTTATTATGTACAGTTTGGTACACCCACCTGGAAGAAATTGTTTGGAGAACATTATATAAACTTTTAGCGGATTTCATTTCATTAAGACTTACTGGCTGAAATAAGTTTTCGAGAGGCTGTGTGATTTATTATATTTTTTAATTATTATAATTTAATTTTTCCTCCCTCTTACCAAGCGGTTTTTTTTTCCTTTGCTGGTTTACCATGAGGAATTATGTCTGGCTTAAGATTTTACAAGGCCAAAGGAAATGCTTTCATGCAGGCCTTGATCTCCCCATCTGTGGGCTGTGATTGCGGTAATGTTCTGTTTTATGTGAAGTTCCCTCAGAGACGTCATCATCACGACGGGCTTCTGCTAGGGCTGTGTTACTTTGTAACAACGCAGAGCTCAAAAGTGCAAAGGGGCTCCAGGTAAAGAACCATTACCTGCCTTTCTTTAAAATACATCTTGGCCCCACGTCAACGACCCAAACTGAATTAGGGGCATGATTTTGAGATTTAAACTGCCTTAAAACTGCCTTCTGTACTTATTATTTTTATATTCTGGATTTATATGGTTGCTTGTGTTTGTGTTTCACTGCAGCTGGATACTGAAATGGCAAACGCTACCCGATTTTTCAGTTAATATAATACAAAATTTTATTTTTTTAACATATGGTCTGCTGGTCTAAGAAAGAATGGAGGGAAATAGGCCTAAGTCTGGGAAATCTTGTATGGCTTCTCCCCCTCTTCCCTCCCTTTGGCTGTAGGAAAAATGCACAGCCTCCTGTAATGACTCTCACTCAGACTGGTTCACTGTTTTTTCATAATCAAAACTGCAAAAGAGCCCAATTTTCCGGTAAGTTAAATACCTGGTCCAGCGACGCTCTATTAAGATAGTACTTTTACTACAGTCGGGTCCATTTTTCAGTGAGGGTGTCCTCCAGAAAGGTCATTGTTGGGGTTTTAGTGAAAAGTGTGTACGCACGCACGTGCGTGCAGGCAGGCGTGTGTATGGTGGAGTGCGACATCATCCTTTCCATACAGGGGGTGAGTGCTGTGGATGCGCATTTACTCGTTTGCCTTCAGATGAGCTCGTTTGCCACAGGCTGTTTAGCAGTGTTGTCCCAGCTTAGCGTTTCATCACCATTCACCCTCTCAGAACTGCTTTTTCATCATTGTAACTTTTCAGTGGTTTACTCCCAGCCCCCAAACCCCCCCCCCCCTGTGGAAACAGCTTCAGGGCATGTAGGCTCTTTTCAAACTACGATGTCAGACAGGGCTATGTGGCTTTTACTCGGTGAAGATTTGTATGCACGGATGCCGGATCATGTCGGAAGCTCACTTTTTTTCCCACTATGCTGTGTTTACTTAATCAATATTAATTTATAGTGGATGAGAAACCTTAAGTCATGTGACTGAAACATGCCATATCCACGAACTGAGTTTAATCCATGTTTTCGCTTATATCTTGAGTAGGTCTACTGAATATAACTGGAAAATTTACCGTTGGTATAAATGCTCAATGCAATAAACTCCCAGACTGGTTTCAGAATTTCCAGTGCTGTAACTTGACACGTGAATGTTTGTAATTGTGGAAATTTTTTTTATATTTAGTTCTCTGAGAGACATCCTGAAATTGTATAGTTTAAAACCGCATTCATCCCTGATACACGATTTAAATGTTGCTTTTTAACTGAAATAATGATTACGCAAAAGTACTTTTCTTGACGCTTGTGGGTATAAGCTGCTTTCTCCCAGTTCAGCGGTGGCTGCTGTGATTGTAGTGTTGCAGGATTATGTCCGATAACTGTACCTTATCCACGTCATTAAATCCAGTTCTACCATATCCATTCTGCTGCACATTGGCATAGAGGAAACTTTTGCCCATGTGCAACGTAAAAAAAAAAAAAGTCACGGAGACTGCATCCTTGACCGTCAAACACCTTTTAATGTGAGGGTGTGTGGGGCTAATGTGTCTGAGCTAGTGTAGGAAGAGGCCATTGAAATCACACTTTAATTACTTCCTTTATTTTGAGCATTACACACCTGCAAATAATGGTAAAGGTCAAAGGGGTTACGGAGTCTTGAGAAGTTACCCCTGAATGTCCCTCTTGTTGCCCTGTCCATAAGACCTGTGGAGCAGCAGAAACGTTTAAAGGAGCCTGATACTTTTTTGCTGACCAGAGATTTGGTGATTCTTTGAAAACGGTAGAAGGCAGACTCTTACTATAGCATTAAGTAGCTTGTGAGGTACAATGTTTTTCATGCAATCCAGATATTATGCTGTGGTTTGCGGTATTTTGATGGTATTTTCCAAATCAACTATTCCGGTATTTTTAAATTTTGGTGTCCATTACAATAAAATTTGCTGAACGAAAATACTTCAATTTATCATGTTACCGTAATACTTTCAGAGCTTAGCTTTAAGTAACGGTTTACTGTGACTCACAATCAATGTGTCTTGGCCATTAAAAACTATTGCTTTTAATCAAGTGTCTCTCAAACAATAATCAGTTTATTAGCTATAATAGTCGTATAAATGTTATTGTATTGGAGAATAAGTGTAAAGGAACTAATGGGGGAAGACTTATTTAATATTACGATTATAGCTGAGATCTTGTGGATAACCAAAGAAAAATGATTGTTTCTGTGGAAAAACAATGTTGTATTTCCCTGTATGAGCAAAATATTTGTGCAGTAGCAAATAATGCAATCGTCTAGTAAATCCTGTTTATTAAACATTTCAGCTTGTTTGTTTCCATCTTGTTTGGAGCAGAGTAGAGTGATGTTTATCTTGTATAAATTGTGTATTTTCTTCATTTGCTTTGTCATGCATGAAAACAGGGCACTTTTGCACTTTGTAAAATTTGCCCTGTCATAATATCGAGGAATGACGCTGCGGCTCAGTGTTTCACATTGAGAAACTGCACAGGTCGACTCTGCCTCTGCTGTCTGTGTGTCGTTTGCATGTTATTCTCATGTTGTTTGTTTTCCTTCAGGTAT
>JABFEB020000132.1:14575287-14591944 GCA_019775895.2 Stomatorhinus ivindoensis
GGGCCCAACGGCCGCCCCCCCCCCCCCAATCCCTCAACAGGAGCACATGGGTCAGGCATGTCACGGGGGAAACCTCACTGCCCGTTCCCAGTTTTAAAAGTGCTGAAGTGAAAGTGGGCTTTAAGTTTCTGGTAAAAGAAAGATGCCCTAAGATCACAATATCTTAATTTAGCAGGTGATTTTATCCGAAGTGACGTGTACAGTAAATCAAAAGCAGATCCACAGTCAAACAGTCCCTGAAGCAATTAAGGATTAAGGGCTTCAATGGTGGAATCTCTCTGCCCACTCTGAGATTCGAACCATCGACCTTTCCCATCACAAACAGAGCATCCTAACCCTCCAAGCCATCCACAACCCTTTGTTGGGTATGAGTATAACATCACATCTGTGTGAAACTGGGGGGCTATGGCATTTAAACACACCCCATCCCTACCCATGCAATCTATAATGCTGCTCGAGGATCCTTCATGTATATAGACAGTGACAGAGTACACAGCTGGTTGGTCGAAACAAAATCTTGGTCTGGATTTATACTTTCTGGACCTGAACTTTCCACCTCTGCTCAATGGGGCAAAACTAGAGTATAATGCAGTGTTTTTCAACCTGGTCCTCAGTCACCCCCAGATAGTCCAAGGTTTTGCTCCATTTCAGCTCCTAGTAGCGAAATAGCAGGCTGTCTGGGGCCCCCGAGGACCCATTTGAGAAACACTTCAGTGCTTCAATGTATCCTGTCCTCTTTTTACTGGGACCTCATCCTGCCCAGTCCAACACTATTACAGATTCCCAGTCTTACTTGCATCAAATACTTTGGGCTGACATGGCTGTGGCGTTGGCACCGTATCTAGTTCCCCTTCAATTACGACCTTTCGGAACGAGACATGTCTATAGCTTATCACACATAATCATCAGTAACACACAACATATACAGTGATCTGCATATACGCTTCCCTTGACTTTTAATGTTTCCAGATCATTTATAAAACCCTGTGGTGTGGCTTTGTTTGGAAAAGCATTATTCAGCAATAAAATGAACTGAAATGAATACCAATAAGTATGAACTCTACTTTCCTTCCACATTCCATGACACTTAGTGTTAAATGAATAGCAAATAATTTGTTGTGTTAAGTTGTGTGTTAAGAGTCTCTTGTGAGCCAGTAGTATGTTGAGTGTGACTGATCCCCAGTCTACAGCAATGGTCTCTACTTCAGGGTTTAAGTAGGGTCATTTTTGAGGGAGAGCTACCGTGTTTGCAGGTATTGGGTGCATTTGTTTGCAGTCTAGAATTTTTTAATTTTTATGAAATGTCCTTTGTACAAACTTTAAAAAGGGCCTCATCTCCATCTTATCTTTTCCTATAATTGCATGTCTTTATAGTATGTGTCTTACGCCACACTCTGCCTGCCAAAACATCCCATTAAAAATTGTCTTATCCCCACTGCAATAAGGAATCTCTAACACTGGCAGAGGTTACATGCATAGATGCACTGATTTCTCCTCTGTCAATTCTGTAAAAATTATAAATACTGGCTGTGAATATTTGCTGTGAATATCAGCCTGTGGTATCTGGGTACACTTTATGCTGTGCTATTCATTATTTTTTTCTTCTGCTGACTCTCTAACACGATGTTTAAACTCCATGCTGTACTGAAAGCAAATTCCACTAACCATCATGTGGTCTTTAAAGACGATTCCCATTCAGTTTTTTTGTTGCCGTAGCATTGGGAAAAGGCTCCAGATCCCTGCAACTCTGTATAAGACAAACGGGTGTATAATATGGATAGATGGATGGATGGATGGATGGATGGATGGGTGTTTCTGTCTTGTGGTTGTCTGTTACCATTGTTTCACAATTTACTCCACAACCAGCGATTAATTCCAATGTTCTGTTATGCACTCTGCTCAGAGAGAATCCTTGTTCAGTACTAGTCAGTATTATTGTCATCTTGCTCAAAGTCACAATCAAGGAAGTCGACACCTTCGGCCTGCACCTACCACCCAGGCAATGGCACTGATAAGTCAGTCCTTTGTTTAGCAAAAGCTGGCTGCGGATGCCAAGAAGACAATGGCCGCTTGTCTGAATTTAAGCCTTGAGACATAACAAAGCGAACCTCAGTGACGACGTCTCAGTGAAGTAGTGCTTTGCAGCATGGTGCACGTCACATCTCGGCCCTTTGCACATTCACCCCTACGTCCAATCAAGTCCTACAGGCCAAGTGACACATGAGTTCAGTCAGGGTCAGATATCAGCCACTGCCTGTTGTGACTGACAGACTTTTCCAAAGTCACTTTTCTTCGATTGCATATGGAGCCATCAACCTTGCAAATTACGCACAGAACAAGACTTTTTCTGGTTCAAGGGGACAGATATGGGTATGGAGAATGTTAGAAACCAGGAAGAAAAACAAAGTTCAATAAAACAAAGCCGCTTTATTAGTGAGAATTCCCAAAAAGCGGTCTGGGTTTTGAAGATTAGAGAGTAACGGTCATCAGCACTCGCATCTGGTTCCAGTCACATTAACTGGGGCAAGCTACAGAGAGAAACCAACCTTTAACTGGAAGAGCAGAACAAAGAACAGGTGGAATGGATCAACAGAACAGTCTCAATTTCCCGATTCCCTCAGCGAGGCTTCGCCCTCAGCGAGGCTGCCCCCTCAGCGAGGCTGCCCCCTCAGCGAGACTGCCCCCTCAGCGAGGCTTCCTCCTCAGGAAGGCTTCCCCCTCAACGAGGCTGAGGCTCACCAAACGCTCAGCTACAAAGCCATATGTGACCAAAGCCTACAAAGATAGCCAAGAAGCCTGCTGACCATTGGTCACTGTCACACTGTCAGTCTTAAAAATCAGAAAATAGGCATCAGGACTACATGACGAAAAGAGCAGTAACTGAGGATTTGGGGGGGGGCTTGAGGTTTTGTGATGTAGTTTCCTATACAATAACGTACTGAATGTTGCTGATTGTACGTCATCACCTCTGTTGGGTGACGTTCTTTCCTTATCGAAATGCCGGGAAGAATCACGCGTCATCACGAAAACATTCCCTTCGGCTTTGCATAAGAATATCCTTCAGGATCCAGAATTAGGCTTCTCACAGAGACCCAGTCTATAGCCATTCCACTCTGACAGCACTTACGCACTGGCAGAGCTCACGGGTTCCAACCTGCCTGACAACTAAAAACAAAACCTAAAACCCAAATAAAAGGCTAAATATAGAGCAGCGGTGCCGATAAACGCTCATGACTACATGTTTATCAGAAACTGATCTACAATAAACTTCAGGAGTGGCTCACAAAAACAGTGAATCTATTTTACCTTGTCCAAAATCAAATCCTTTAATGATTGTGTTTTAAGCATCATAGTTTTGGAAAATGACCCATACGCCCAGGTGAGAGAAACAGCCTGCAGTTAATCCAGTTAGTCCTTGGTAACAAAAGCAGAACGGCAGCTCTGCTGGATTCCTCCCATCTCCATGGAAACACCACACTCTCACATCTGGTGGGAAAACAGCTTCTCTTGAAGTTAATGGCTGTTTGCTGTGGACTGAGGAGAAAACCATAACGGCCACAGGATTCCAATGCAATGAGCTGGACATGACTTCAAAGAAGGACCAGTATAATAAAACACTGAAAACGTACTGGTCAGATACTCCACTGGGTTCATCTCAGAGTATGACCTGCATAAAAACGGGTAATCTCTGTCCATCTCTACTGGGTGTAGATTTAGTTTCTCCAGGCTACAGCTCAAAGTAGCTTCTCTCTAGAGTTACACTTGCTGGCCTGAGCAGACATGGCAGGAAGAATTCAGGGTAAGATGGTGTGTGGGGTTGTGGGGGGGGGGCAGCTTAGACACAGACAGGAACTCCACACACAAAAGAATCACATATTCTGGAGGTGATGGAGGGCTTCTCAGTCCCATGTAAGTTGCAGGTGATTCTCCTCACACCCATGAGCAGTGTGCCAGCAAGGAAACAGCACTGCCACTGGTGTGACAGAAATGACAGATATGAACTCAGCTCCCTAAAGTTTTATAAAATTCCCCCATGGACCAGGGAACACATCTGTACGTGGGCAGTGGCAGGGGGTGGGGGGTGGGGGGGGGAAGAGTTACTCCAGTTATCCGTTTGCTATTGAAAACCTCAGATATAATCTTTAAAAAAAAAATACAGGTAATTCAGTCTTTTCATAATCAAGTTCTGTCGGTTTGCATTCAATTATTTGTAGGTTAGTTTTCATTGATTAGCCATCACTGCATTGTTAACGATGCTCCAAAAGTTACCGGCAAATATCCGGCAGCTGACATGAGTGCCCCCTGATGAATTGGTCCCCTCCAGACCCTCTCCACGGCACACAGCCCCTGACATCCACTTCACCCCCATCTACACACTCAAACCTCCAGGTCCGCAGGACCCAACACGGCCAAGATCGCAATGCAGTTTGCTTTGCTTCTGGATCTGACCACCACATCCTCCCAAGGCACTAGGGTGCAGTCAGTATCATTCTGGCTCCAGAACCAAGCATGGCCCTGCGGCCACCTCCCTCCCAGCCTAATGAATGGGGACCTTTGTGTTCTCATGAAGAAAATGTACCTTCATCCTTATCTATTCACATCAGAAATGGCGGGGGGGGGATGAGTGTGAGTGCAAAAGGGACAAGAACAATCATCTCCATATAAGCCCTTTCAGCAAAAAGAATTTGTACTCAGTTTGGCTCAGTTTCCCCAAAACCTGTGAAGGTGCAGAGACCTTTCCAGCGGATGCCTTTCCAGCATTAGGTGCGGTGGAATGTTCAGGTCCGAAAAGGACAAATCCAGACCAAGGTTTTGTTTCAACCAACCAGCTGAGTATAGAAGAGTCGCAGAGTACTCAACTGTTTGGTTGAAACAAAACCTTGGTCTGGATTTCTACCTTCTGGATGTGAACTCTCCACCTCTGTATGGTTGTTCCCCATCTAAGGGACGCTACCTCTCAGCTTCACATTAAGCAATATAAATGATACACAGCTCTGCAATAATGATTTTAAAATTACATACATTTTCTACCTTTGCAATCCGATTTCAAAAGTATTTTAAAAAGCAACGATTCACACAGCACAGCCTGGGACCTGAGCGTAACAGTTTCCTCATATATTCAGGAAATAATGATATAATGACATTAAATCATGTTTTGGTTAATCCCCTTTCCCAGCACCACTGCTCAATCCTCACAAACTCAGGCCAAACCTCCTGATTCATGTCACAGAAAGTCCTCCAGCAGAGAAGGGCCAGGCACCGAAGGCGGGGGGGTGTCCTCACCCCTGACCTTGTAGATCAGGAGACAAGGCTGGTACGACGCATTGCAGTGTGAGGTAATGGGGACCGCAGCTGCAGGAGCCGTACGCCGAACCACGAGGGACTTTTAATTAAAATCGAATGAGGAATCCATCCCGGAGAGCAGAGGGGGAGAGGGAGACGGACCCCCAGTGGGCTTACCAAACACCCGAGGAATGCTGTGGTTGAAAGGAGATTGGCTCTCTGGCACTGCGTGTCCCTTGTGATTGGCTTCAGACAGTGGCGTTGACAAAGACTCCTTTCTTATTGACTACAATTGACTTTAATAACTACAATACGCCGAGAAGCCGCACACAAGAAAATACTTGTGTTAAAGTTTACTCTCACGCAAACACGCGGGCAGTTTGTTTCTGTCTCGTTCTCGAAGTTAAGCCATGCTGTGGCCTTTCGGGATCCATTCTGTGAAAGTTCCCTGTCCCCGCCTGGTCCTGCCTGCCGTCCCGGCCTGGTCCGCCCTGCTCTGTCCCGCCTGGCCCTGCCTGCCGTCCCGGCCTGGTCCGCCCTGCTCTGTCCCGCCCCGTTCCCGGAGGAGTCACTTTCTGTGTGCACAAATTCAGCAAAGCCTTAGAAAATGGCAAGCAAATCTGAAGAAAGAATTCTATTCTATTCTATTCTATTTTTTGTCATACCACGTATTTTATTTAAACCACCATTTGCCCTTTAGACATATTAAGAAGTGCTGTTCTGCACAGCGACAGTGTCGTCTCAGCATGGCGCCCTCGTTACATTAATGAATAAAGCATGCTACTCCCTGAAACGAGGGAGAAAGCAACAGATGTGCCCAGATGTGCTCATGGCCAGTTCAGAAAACACCCCCCCCCCACCCCCGGCTCTCATCCTCACTCCCTCACCCCGCACATCTGAGCTCTGTCTCGTTGCGCAGTGATCGACGTGCTGACGCTGCAGGATCCCAAGCAGGTTATGGCGGCGGCGGAGAAGGTGACCACGGCCCTCGGCACGGTCAGCGACATGTACGTCGCCTCCACCTTCCGCCTGCCGCCGAAGCTGGGGGGCGTCCTGCTCGGCCTCTACAACAAGCAGGACAACAAGAAGTACCTGGAGGTAGCCATCATGGGGAAGATCAACAAAGGTGCGGAATTGGGGACTGGGGCTGTGTTCGGGGGGGATCTGCTCAGTCATTTCATATCCATCCTCAAATGTTTGTCCAGGGCAGGGTCACTGTAAACCTGGAACCTTTCCGAAATCAGTGTCCTTCAGACGAATATTCTGCAATTAGAATGTATTTATGTCAACCTTTCTGATGCACATCAGGGCATTCCCACCAATGCCTCATTCACCTCTTATATAACCTCTTTTTTCATTCTGATCTTTCTACATTTACCTTTTACATATTTAGTGCTTTTAGATGCTTTTGTCCAAAGTGACGTACAAGTGAAGCAAATATCACATTGCAAGCATACATGCTGTCATGGAGTCAGCCAGGAATAGGTGCAGCTGGGCTGTGCTTCCTATGAATGCACAGGTACGAGTGTAAGCAGGACTGGCGCAGGCGATAAACAGCAAAAAATAACAAAGCAAGAATCTAATAAAGAGAATATTCAATGACCGGAACATTCAGGAAACACGCTTTAGATGTGTTGATCATCACCCCCATTCCCTGGAGGCCTCTCTCCTGTTTTCTCTCCTTCCTCACACCCTCCCTTCTTCATCTTCCATCTTTCATTTGCCCCTTGTCTTCCAGTTCTTGTGCGTTACGTGCGGGAGGATGGGAAACTCCATACTGTCAACCTCCAGAACGCCAACCTGGCAGACGGACGGACCCAGTCCGTCATACTGCGCGTAGCAGGACTCCGCAGGGACAACCTCCAATTAGAGTTATACATCAACTGCCGATTGGCCGATTCCAGCCAGGGTCTACCCCCATTGGTCCAGTTGCCAGCTGACCCAGAGCTTGTGGATATTCGTAATGGGCACAAGGCATATGCTAGGCTGCAGGTGATGCACACTATGCGCTCTTGAATTTGCTTTGTGTATCCATTTTTAATAGATAAAAATGGTGGTTCAAAGTATCTGCTCATGGGAGTTTTACTTATGCAAAAAAATGTTCTGAGGGGAGAAGAAAAAATGATTGGTTCAGAGATAACTAATCGGATTGCAGAAAAGGTGACTCCACGCAACTACTGGAGGCGAGACCAACCAATTAGATGTCTTGGTCCCGCCTTCTCTGGTTTCGTGGATCCACTTTCTCTACAATCTAATTGTTTAACTTGCTGAACCATTCTTTTTTTCTGCAAAGTAAAACTTACACAAGCAAAGTATCCTTGTGTTTAGCTGTTGTAAAGTGTTACATTCTCACTGTTTCTTCAGAACTACCCAATTTTGTAAGGAAAATACACTGCACTCTCCTTTGCTTAAATTGTGCTGGATTTACGGCAGGATTGCAAATTATCAGTCTATTTTTCAAACCATTAATGTGTTTTTCATCAGATGTAACTCTGTGACATTTCAGGGTGCCGTAGAGTCTCTGAAATTGGCTGTGGGGGGGTCAGTAGCCAAAGCTGGCATTCTGACTGACTGCCCCTTCCAGGGTGATTCCTCCTCTTTGCACAACACAGGTAATCAGCCATTTTTATATATACAGCCTTTAATGTCACTATTGTCAAAATTCACTTGTCACGTAAATTCAGGTCAACCATATAGTGTGTCCTCACAAATTTATTTACAAAGCTCTTTATTGGCATTGATTAAGAGGGATTTAGTAAGCCAAACTGAATAAAGTTTTACCTAGTGTGTAATCAATCTCTTCCTGTTATGCCAGTAACAAGCAAACTTATCTAAGCCAGTTATCTAAACACGGTGTAGTAGCTAACATTACACAATGTTGAGTTTATATATCGATACATGATGAACATCTACAGATTGTTCCGATAAGGAAAAGGACATTTTCTGTGGTCAGTACATAATACTTTACAAGTCGCGATTATCTCGGGCCTTATAGATCGTTCTTTGTACTCTCCAACACCCCCATCTAGTGGCGACATAGTAGCATAGCACGTATGTATATCTACTAAACAGAGACATACACCTCCGTGTCGCCCGAGCGAATTGTCGCAGGTAAAATGTTGTGGTCAAAGCTGGGAAAAACTTGGGTTAACGGTAAAGCATTTAATAATCTACTATTTCAGTTATGATGTTGGATTATGATTCATAATTACATATTCATAATTACATATTCAGTTACTCATTGCTTTATGTCAAGGTCCTTCTCACCGTGGCTGTAATTTTTAATCTCCCCAAAAATACGTATTTTATTTAATTTTTTACTGATTTGGTTTGCTGTTGTTTTACACTACAATACACTAGAAAACTTTTTTTTTCCTTTTGAATTCCTAATTTTATGATTTTTATATGATATTTTTATTACATGTTAATGGTTTCGTCTGATTACATGCAGTGCTCACAGAATGTTTGGGACATTTGCTTAATTCAGTAAAAATATTGCAAATTTATTGGCTTTAAAACAAAACCATCACATATATATATATATATATATATCACATTAGAAACAACTACTAGTTTTAAGTAAAGCATTCTTTTCAAGTATTAATAAATTGAAACCCAAATTATAGCTCTGATAGAGCTATTCTGAGTTTAAAAGTTGAGTGCTTTTTAATTAGTAACATCTCTGCAATAACATAAAACACCAAACATTTCTGTTTAATATCCTTTTGGGAACCAGTGACTATGACTGCAATTAATAGCAAAATGGCAAGAACAGAGCGGATTGAGTCAGTCAAAAAAAATTAAATTCAATAAAAAAGAAAATGTCTCTACTGAAGATATGTGTATATAAGTTAAACATTACTTGTCAATGGACTTTTGTTATAAAGCCAATACATTTGACATAATTAAGCAAACCTCCCAAGGCTTTCTATGAGCGCTATATATAACGTTTAACTAACCATTAATATGATGTTATTTATGTCGTGTATAAAAGTCATGTATGTGCCTCAATCCTATTTCAGTGACAGGAGAAGTGAACTCTGTTCTTGGTGAGTATCTACCTTATAATTCCCCTGCTTATTAAAAATTTAACTTTGCCCTGTTTTTCCAACATTGTTTTTTCTGTGTACAAATCAATCGTGTGATATGTCACTTGGCCATCCTGTCAGGTGACCACACAAAGGCTCTGATTGGGCAGCTAATTATCTTCAACCAGATCCTGGGGGAGTTACGGCAGGACATTAGAGAACAGGTAAAGGACCAGGAGATGGGAAACAGAGAATGGCAATGTGGAATGCTGTGATGAACACCCTGAGGAACACGAGTATGGTAGATGATATGAACGCCCTGAGGAACACGAGTATGGTAGATGATTTTTGACCGTCTGAGGGAGGTTTCTATGGGGTGTGTAATTGCTATGTTTGTGTGTTTGTTTGTATGTCTGTGTGGATGTGTGTGTGTCCATAAATACATCTGTGTGACCCTCCTTGACCTTCAAACTTCTGTGTAGGTGAAGGAGATGGCTTTGATCAGGAACACCATTCTGGAGTGCCAAGTGTGCGGTGAGCGGTTTCTTGACACGTTTTTGACATCCATTGCATGCGACTTCTCTAATCAACATAGCTATACGTAAAACAAGGGCCTTGGCAGAAGTTAGGCAGGGCGGGCTTGTGCGTAGAGTGAAATATGGGTCATCCTCAGGCTTCCATGAGCCCCGCTCTCGCTGCTCACCCAACCCGTGCTACAAAGGCGTGTCCTGCATGGAGTCCATGCAGTTCCCAGGGTACCGCTGTGGGCCCTGCCCCGAGGGCATGACCGGCAACGGAACTCACTGCCAGGATATTGATGAGGTACCATCTTCACCTGTATAATGTCCCTTAGGTCAAGCTCATTCTGTTCAGTCAACTGCAGTTCATCTGGGTGGGTGTATTTGCACGCGGCCATTTTGACTGACGTACAGCTGTACCCCGAACACCAGACCAGCTCATGTGAAAGAGCTGTCATCCCTCCCACAGTGTGCTCTTGCACAGCCGTGCTTTCTGCCCTCGGGGTGTGTCAACACAGCCAAAGGCTTCTCCTGTGAGCCCTGCCCCCCCGGGTTTGCGGGACCACCTCTGAGCGGAGTGGGCGTGGGGTACGCCAAAAGTAAAAAGCAAGTAAGGAGCACGTGTGCAGGCTCTCATACACACTCCTGAGATCCTTCTTTAACGTGTCTGTTCAACCACATTCATGCTGGCTTAGTTACAGACATACATGTTTACCTGTAGTATAGATGGGCATCTCGACGTTGGCTGCACATATTAGCACATGACTGTTGTTTGCAAGGTGTTTAAACCATGAAAAACCGTTGAATCTGTGACTTTGCGCCTTCGGATTGCTGTAGGAGTGCAGAGACGTCGATGAGTGTGTTGAGGTGGACAACGCTTGTGCGCCCAACTCTGTGTGCACCAACACAGTGGTGAGTTCTTGCGACACTGTTTGATAAATGAGAGGTGGCTCAAATTTCTACCTTCTGTTTTTGCATCCTTTACTTTTTAAGAATATGGGTGGAACTGCAGGATGATGGGAGTTTTACTCACACAAAAATGTTCTGAGGACAGAACAAAAAAAGATTCAGAGAGATAACCAATCAGATTGTAGAGGAGGTGGGTCTAAGCAGCTAGAGGAGGCAGGACCAAGACATCTGATTGATTGATCCTGCCTAGTTGCTTGGACCCACCTCCTCTACAATCTGATTGGTTATCTCTTTAAACCAATCACTTTTGTTCTGCCCTTACACATTTTTGTGTAAGTAAAACTCCCACCAGCGAACTGCAGTGTCAGAAACAAATGGTGTGATTAGAGAGGGTAACTGCAGAGTGTCAGAAGCTCTGCTTGTTGCCTTCCTCTTACTCTGTTTGTCTCCCTGTATTCTTCTTCACACCCAAGGGCTCCTTCAAGTGCGGGCACTGCAAAGCGGGCTTTGTGGGGAACCAGACGGTCGGCTGCCTCCCTCGGAGGTCTTGCGCCACGTTGAGCTTCGACCCCTGTGATGTCAATGCGCACTGCACCATTGAGAGGAATGGGGATGTGTTCTGTGCGGTGAGCGGGGGGCTGGGCTGGTATGCTATTTAAATCAAGCCAGTGATGAGCCTTCGAGTGGGGGAGGGGCTAGCATTAGCATGTACCACACAGGGGATCAGAGGTGACGACACAGCCCTGTGTGTGTGGTATGGCGGTACACTTACAGCCACGTGGTTAGCTACGCGCTAATGGTAATGAACACAACTTTTTCCTCCCTCATCCAGTGCAACGTGGGCTGGGCTGGGAACGGCAACACCTGCGGCCCAGACATCGACATCGACGGCTACCCAGATGAAAATCTGCCCTGCATAGACAACGACAAGCACTGCAAAGCGGTGTGTGTGCAGCCCCCGTTGCCTCACACCTACCTGGTCTATGCATACTCTGGAGGCCCCTAGTGGTGTGCGGTGGGCCTCCTGACACAGTCACGAGGAAGTTTGTTACTCTTCTAACATTCCTCGTGTTCCCCTAACAGGACAACTGTGTTTACACACCCAACTCGGGGCAGGAGGACGCAGACAATGACGGTATCGGGGACCAGTGCGACGACGATGCCGATGGAGATGGAATCAAGAACGTGGAGGTGACTGTGCCCGTCCTGACCCAGAGTGTTCTTGTGTATATGTACCCTGGCAATAAAGAGATTTTTATCTTTATTTTGTCTTTATTCTGTCCTATCGTTAATTCATAGAACTGTATTTTGCAAAAATCAAGTGAATACAACAAGTCCTTGTTTAACGACTACCTTCGTTGGTGTCCATTCGCGAATACGATGGGAATAAAAATAAAATTTTCCAACAAATCCACAACCAAATTTTGTACGCCTAACAACAATGCAGGCCAGAGAGAGATCTTTCAAGCAGAATGCAAAGGATATTAGAAACTGAGTACGGAGGGCTGAAGTCAAGTCGTAGACACGGTCGCTGTCACGCCTAGGCCACCGTGATTTTCCCTTAGCAACCATTTCGTTTAATGCCCTGGCTGTTGGAATGGAACTTAGCCACTAAATGAGGAGTGGTTGTAGCGTGATGTGCACACCTTGTCTGGTTTTCGTTAGTGCAAGTGCCTGCGTATCTCTGTCTTTTCAGGATAATTGCCGGCTTGTGGCCAACAAAGACCAGCAGAACACTGACACAGACTCTTTTGGTGACGCCTGCGATAATTGCCCCAATGTTCCCAACATCGACCAGAAGGACACGGACAACAATGGCGAGGGTGACGCGTGTGACAATGACATCGATGGAGATGGTAAGAGTGTCTTGCTCTGTCGCTCCCCCTTTAAATCCCCCCCCACACACACACACACCCTTCAAGAAATGTCCACCCCTCTTTGCCCCTCTCTGTAAGGCATCCCCAACGTGCTGGACAACTGCCCCAAGGTCCCCAACCCTATGCAGACAGATCGGGATGGTGATGGGGTGGGCGATGCCTGTGACAGCTGCCCCGAAATCAGCAACCCCATGCAGGTCAGGGGGGAGTGGCTGGGGGGGGGGGTGCTGTGTCATTAAATGTACTATACCTCTCACTGTAATCTATTATACCTCTCACTGTAATGCATCATACCGCTCACTGTAATGCATCATACCGCTCACTGTAATCCATTATACCCCTCACTGTAATGCATCATACCGCTCACTGTAATGCATCATACCCCTCACTGTAATGCATCATACCGCTCACTGTAATCCATTATACCTCTCACTGTAATGCATTATACCTCTCAGTGTAATGCATCATACCTCTCACTGTAATGCTTCATACCGCTCACTGTAATGCATCATACCTCTCACTGTAATGCTTCATACCTCTCACTGTAATACATTATACCTCTCACTGTAATGCATTATACCTCTCAGTGTAATGCATCATACCGCTCACTGTAACGCATTATACCTCTCACTGTAATGCATCATACCGCTCACTGTATTCCATCATACGTCTCACTGTAATACATTATACCTCTCATTGTAATGCATCATACCGCTCACTGTAATGCATTATACCTCTCATTGTAATGCATCATACCGCTCACTGTAACGCATTATACCTCTCACTGTAATGCATTATACCTCTCATTGTAATGCATCATACCGCTCACTGTAATGCATTATACCTCTCATTCTAATGCATCATACCGCTCACTGTAATGCATTATACCTCTAATTGTAATGCATCATACCGCTCACTGTAATGCATCATACCCCTCACTGTAATGCATCATACCGCTCACTGTAATGCATTATACCTCTAATTGTAATGCATCATACCCCTCACTGACCTATCACACACATTTATTTCCTGAAAGGGGGCCTTTCTCAGCCTCTACAGATATATAGTGCAGAACTAGAGCACAGATTAATGTTGGTAAATAACTAAACAGCAGTATATGACAAATCACTATGACAAACTAAAGTATATGACAAATCACATTTGATCTAAACAACGGAATACGACTCTCAACATTAGTCAGTAACACTTGTTTATTTAACTAACAATGAAGTGAAACAAAGGTGGGATGAGATTCTCGTGATAGGAGTTTAAGGGCCCCGTTTTGAACATTGTCTGGCGCCTCTCTCTCCTCAGACAGATATAGACAATGACTTGGTGGGAGACGTCTGTGACACCAACCAAGACATGTAAGTCTGTGTACCACATGGCAGCGCACCTGATCCATTTGTCCAAACTGACTGTGCAGGATAACACAAACATACACACACACAGGTTTGTAACTATATCTTTGTGGAGACTCTCCATTCATTTCCACGAGAAAGACTCTAATCCCAACATGACAACCTTAACCCCTACCCAGCCCTCACCTTAATCATAAGTAACCAAACAGAATACAAGTCTATCGCCATTTTCAGTTTCTGGATTGCAGTAATTGAAAACATGCCCCCTACAATGTCAAAATAAGTTTTTATCACATAGTGTATATTTGGTCCTCACAATGTAATCTATACTTGGACCACACACACACACACCTCATTCACTCATTCACACACACACTCTGCTTCTCAACAGATGGCCGACTGGACTGCTCACAGGTTCTCTTACACAAAACTGAAAGCTTTATGGCCCTTGAATCTTTATTGAACTCGGTCGAGGTGTGTGGCTTTCAGCATTTTCCTTAGAGACACATACACTCTGTCCCAGGTCACTGTGTGAACAGATCAAGTTAAGACTAAACTAAAATGTGGCACAGTTTGCAGATTTCTTTTAAATGAAAATGATTTTAAACCTGCTTGTGCGGAGGTTTGACACCTGTTTGAAACCTGTTGCTATGGCTATGCTAGAATGTGGTCACATGGCAGTAGTTGTATTGTCACTGGCTTGTGTCTACCTATAAAGAGACGGGGATGGTCACCAGGACTCGCGGGACAACTGTCCAGACATCCCCAACGGGTCACAGCTTGACTCTGACAATGATGGCGTCGGTGATGATTGTGACGACGACGACGACAATGACGGGATCCCAGACTTCGAAGGTCCTGGACCGGACAATTGCCGGCTTATTCCTAACCCCAATCAGAAGGATTCGGACGGTAAACCTTCATTTGCCTATTAATCTGTAGGCGTATGAAATGGCTGGTTATGCTTCTTTCAGACAGATTTACTTTACTTGCATTTTGAACCAAAAGCAGCAAAATACATCTTAATGAGGTTCTGTGAAGTATTATATTGTATTAATCAAATATAGAATATTGTACTGGCCAAAGTAAGCCAATAAACAAGTACTATTAATAAACTGTATGCTATAAATAAACACTGTTTGGCCTTTGGGTGGTATTACTGCCAGGTTGTTGTTAAAGACGTGACTATATTATAGATACTATATGAATAGTTCAGTTAATATTGTACACGTACAGTCTGGATGTTTACTGTTCATCTCACCAGGTAATGGGGTTGGAGACGTATGTGAAAATGACTTTGACAACGACACTGTGATGGATCTCGTCGACGTGTGCCCGGAGAGTGCGGAGGTCACGCTGACCGACTTCAGAGCTTATCAGACGGTCATCCTGGACCCTGAAGGAGACGTCCAGATCGACCCGAACTGGGTGGTGCTCAATCAGGTGAGAGGTCACCACTTCCTGTTCTGTACCTCAAATTCTTTTGCTTTTAAAAAAGGCCAAAGCAGATGTATTAGAATGCCTGTTACTGATTGTCCACTCCTGGTCCTAGGGTATGGAGATTGTACAGACCATGAACAGTGACCCTGGTTTGGCTGTGGGTACGTCTGTGCTAGCTTCTCTAACCCTACATCATCTTTTGGTCCTTGTCACCTTCATCTGTACCGGTTCTCCAGTCACTGAGGCCCCTGATTAATCTCTGCTTCTTCCCTCTGTCCAGGCTACACGGCCTTCAATGGAGTAGACTTCGAGGGCACCTTCCACATCAACACGGTAACGGACGACGACTACGCCGGCTTCATCTTTGGCTATCAGGACTCCTCCAGCTTCTACGTGGTCATGTGGAAGCAGACGGAGCAGGTCTACTGGCAGTCGGTGCCCTTCAAGGCAACAGCCGAGCCGGGACTGCAGCTCAAGGTGGTCACTTGTTAGCCAGTGTCCGTTGTCATAATACCTGTACCTGTGTTATGCCCATAATCAATGATGACTCTAAGTAAAGCACTGCTCTTCTGCAAAGTATGAGAGCAGTCACTCAATTTAGAATCCATGAAACTTGATATTGAGATATCTAGGTCTCCAGTATAGACAGCTCAAACCCTGTCACTAATATTATTGCTGTTCAGTGGACCCATTCAGTTTTACCTTGAATTGTCAGTTTTTTTTAGCTTTCTTTGCTGTCATTTTGTCCCTGTCCACCTGCTGTCCACACGTGAAACTGATATGCATGGCCAGCTGTATACCTGTTCTTAATTTAAATTGGACACAAGTGGCTTCTGAGTGAACGTGTGACCGCAGGTCACTCTGACAGCTGTTTGGTGATGTTTACGACTATCCTGACCCAGGCGGTGAAGTCGCGGACCGGCCCAGGGGAGTTCCTGCGCAATGCCCTGTGGAACACAGGGGACACAGCGGGCGAGGTCAAGCTGCTGTGGAAGGACCCCCAAAATATGGGGTGGAAGGACAAGACTTCATACCGCTGGCATCTCAGTCACCGGCCCCAGGTGGGGTACATCCGGTAAGCCCAACCCCCATCCGATAAGCCCAACCCCCATCCAATAAGCCCAACCCCCATCCGATAAACCCAACCCCCATCCGATAAACCCAACCCCTGTCCAATAAGCCCAACCCCCATCCGATAAGCCCAACCCCCATCCGGTAAGCCCAACCCCCATCCGATAAGC
>JABFEB020000132.1:14609632-14623832 GCA_019775895.2 Stomatorhinus ivindoensis
TATGTCTGCGTTTATTAATAAATGGCAACGAACAGAATGTTTTGTATTTTATGACTTTTCCATATGTCGAGTTGGCAGTAAAAGTACAAAGACACCTTTAGATCTGAACCCTGCAACAAGACAACAGTGAACCTCAGAAAGTGAAACCAATCCTAGCGTATTTCATCTGTAGCCTTCCACGGCCGAGCACTAGAGGGCGTCCTCACAAAAAATCCCTGCACCGCAGACATGCGATGAGCCTCCCTATCGCGCAGTGGCCTGGGAACCCATAACGACGTTCACAACATATCTTTAAACGAGATTTTTCTAATTGTAAAAGTTATTACTGCAAACACATTATATGGCTTGTACATTACACATTCATTCATTATAACATGTTCATCATAAGAACAGTATTACGTTCCTTTAAGATGTCAATTCATTGCTGCAATACAAGTAAAATATAAATTTGAGGTATTTTTCGATTTAATTTTGTCATTGTGTTGACAGTGTTCCCAGAGGCGTAAATTTGACTTTAACATTGGGTGGTGGGGGGTTAAGGGGGACGTGATTACTGGGGGTGGGGGTTCAGTGTGGGCTGCCAAATGTGACGATCACGCTTTTAAGACTCTCACGCAAGAATATTATTATTATATTATTATTCCATTATAAAGATCAGATTAGCTACATTAAAAGCAGTTCGCAAACCCTACAGACTATTTATAAGGATATAAATCTGTTATACATATACGTAAATGAGTGTGCAGTGGTGCCTCGACAGTCTCACGCCAGCCAGCTGACCGAAGCTTTATCATCATTTTATTTATGAATCTCTAAGCTTTGCATTGTCAAGCATTAGCGTGCACAGGCGAATATACACAGCAGATGATAATTCCAAGGGAAATGCCGTTATTCACAAAGGAACAGGACAAAAATACCCTTAAAAGAATGAACATTTCAAATGATTTTTGCGCTTATTCTGGATTACCCATATTGCCATCCACGCAAAAGTACCAAAAAAAGCTGTTTTAATTTCTTGTTTCCCATTATCCCATGACCATCGTTCGCACCAGACAAACGTTGCTTGTTTTGACCAAAAGCGCAGATGTCGTGAGATCGTACACAGAAAACTTTTTCCTAACTGCCCTAAAACAATAAGTTCTCCTATAGCGGTCAGCATCCACACCTCAAAGGTAATTAAACAACAACATCCATCGGCTTTTTTGGATCGCTTCCGAAAAGCACGCGATGTTTTTGAAGCGACTGGGAAGTTGCCAACCGGAGCATATTCACGGGGGGGAGTTTTCGCCACGTGGAAATCTGCACTCCTTGATTTATTACTCCTTCTTTGCTGGCACTGACTTTCTGCCCCCTCCTTTTGATTGTAACATTCCACCCCGTGCTTGTTTTCAGGCATGAGGTGTCCACGCGCCGCACTCGCCTGCAGATTGGTCGAGAATGACACAAACAACGCCTTTTGACCAATGGAAGCGCTGTGCACGCGGCGAGCCACGCCGCACATTCGAACTGTACATGCACGGCTGAAAGTGGTCAACAATCGCGATGGTTCACTGGAATAGCCTGAGCATATAAAAACCAGTGGTGTTTACAGAGTCCAAAGTGAGTACACATGTAGCAGTTGAATAATATTTAAAAACGCACTGTTTTTTTTTATTATCACCGTAGAAAATAAAACAAACTCCCCAGAACGCCATTCAAATATAATAGACTGTCTGGCATCAATTTCCTAGAAATAAAGTTCCGTGAAAGACGACTTTTCTGAAAATTCTCCCCTTTTTAGATTCACATACCTTTCACTGAAGGCAATTATGGTTGTGATGACAAAGAAAGTGAAGACATTCGAGATCGTTTTCAGCGACGCTAGCAAGTCCTGCTATTCGAGCGGGGACAAAGTGGCTGGGAGGATCGCGGTGGAGGTGTGCGAGGTGACCAAAGTCTCGGCCGTCAGAGTCCTCGGCATCGGATGCGCTAAAGTGGACTATACCAAAGGAAAACAGCGCTGCCGGGAAGAAATCAACTACCTAAGATACGAAGAAGCCCTCTACCTGGACGGCCAGCCCAGAGGTAAGCCTTTTGGGATGCGATCAAACCTTTTCAGAATAGAAGATGGCAGTTTGAACGCTGCCAGAATGGATACAGTTACTCGCAATTACGCGTGTAAATGTGTTCAAGGTGGGGGGACTGCGGGCAATAGAATTGGCAGTGGTTGGAGGGGACTCTTTGGCCTACTTTTTCACAGGAACTTTGCTTAGCAACAGAGCCAGCTTAACTCATTTATGCTTTGCAACGCTGAATAGAAAGCGTGCAAATAAACATTCTTCTGTTCTCTTCAATAGATACAGATGGATCCGTTACTTTCAGACCAGGAAACAAATATGAATACATGTTTGGATTTGAGCTTCCTCAACAGGGGTAGGTATCACTGAGATCTGACCAAGAGCTGTAATTGAACTGTGTTTTTCTGCCTGGGTCAGTGTTAAATACCGTGTGTCCTCTTGTCATGTTCCTACAGGAGTTTGGTTTCATCCTACAATGGGAAATTTGGTTCTGTTCAGTATTATGTGAAGGCTGTAATGGAGAGACCATCCCAAACTTCCCTGGAGTGTAAAAAAGAATTTGAGGTTGAAGAGCCCTTGGATATTAACACACCTGACCTCCTGGTGAGACTTTGTGTGTCTTTGATAAAGATATTGGATGACTTCCTTAGTTGTTATGACAGACATGAAACAGTGTGTGAAGTATGCATGGTATATCGTGTGACGTGTGTCCCCTCTCCCTCCTGCAGTCTCCCGTAGGTGGTATGAAAGAAAAGAAGGTGACCTGCATGTTCATTCCAGATGGAAAGGTTGCCCTTCAGGCCAAGATAGACCGCAGAGGCTTCTGCGAGGGCGAGTACATCAACATCAATGCTAAGTTTGAGAACACGTGCTCACGCATCGTCATCCCCAAGGCCGCCATCATCGCCAATCACATGTACCAGGCCAACGGGCGCAGCAAGGTCTGGCGGCAGAAGCTATCCTCCGTGCGGGGGAACCACATCATCTCTGGCATGTGTGATGCCTGGGAAGGAAAGAGCATCCGTGTGCCCAAGATCAGGCCCTCCATCCTGGACTGCGACATCATCCGAGTGGAGTACACCCTCATGGTGAGCTCAAATTCCGTGCCTTCGAAGAAACTGTTGACAGCTGTGCGGAGAAGCTCTATATATTTCCCATACTAGATTAGACTTCAGATTTCTGTCTTTGACATTGCCACTCTGCTTCTGTTTCTCAGATCTACGTCCACATCCCCGGCAGTGACAAGCTGTCGCTTGAGTTACCTCTGGTCATTGGGACCATCCCTTACAGTGGCTTCAGCAGCCGTTGCAGCAGCATGAGCAGCCAGGGGGCCAGTACTCACTCCAAAAGCTGGGGGTCAACCACCATGTCCTCCCTGCCACCCAGCTACAGTGACATCATCCGTGACGAGTCGCTTGACACGCCCCTAGTCCCCCTGCTGGACGACTACGACGGCAGCGACAGCCCTATCTTCATTCATGCCCCGCAGGTCCACTTAGCCCCTCCACCTGCTTACTCCGAGGTACGTGCAGAATATAAAGATGTGCACTTTAGGAGGTTCCCCATTAGCAGATCCTGCATGCGCACTTTAGGAGGTTCCCCGTTAGCAGATCCTGCATGCGCACTTTAGGAGGTTCCCCGTTAGCAGATCCTGCATGCACACTTTAGGAGGTTCCCCGTTAGCAGATCCTGCATGCGCACTTTAGGAGGTTCCCCGTTAGCAGATCCTGCACGCGCACTTTAGGAGGTTCCCCGTTAGCAGATCCTGCACGCGCACTTTAGGAGGTTCCCCGTTAGCAGATCCTGCACACGCTCTAACTTGGTTTCCATGTTTCTCCTTCCATAGATTGTTGAGGAACTTCCCACCAGTGGCTGTCTGCTGCAAGTTTGCTGAACTGCTACATCCTTCTGCAACTTCAGTGGTAGTCCGTCACGTTTGGGCACAAGAGTGGCAGCGTTGTGCTGACGGTTTGAGTCACCCCCGACGGACAGAGGAGGAAGCTGGTATACTGGAATAGCCAGAGTGGTCTTGGGATGACCATGTCTGTGACCGTCCTGTAAAGGCCGAGGATAGAGCAGTGCATTTATATGAAGTATTGGTGGGTTTTAACAATTCTGTTTGTGGAGACAGAGTTGGCATACATATATTTTTTTGTTAGCGAAAGCTGCAGTGTAAGACTTTCTCTGTAGATCATAAGCAATTTCTTGCCATATTGATACCTCAAGGTTTATTTTCATGCAGAACAGTATTTCTTTTTTAAAAATGTCATCTCAAAGCCTGAAGACGGTAACCTTGCCTTCTCTATCTTGCCTGTCCGTGTTAATGCCCACTGAGTCATTCCATGTGAATCTTGCATTCTGGCGAGATTCAGGGTTTTGTTAAAACCATTGAAGAAAACAAGCAGTGAAAGTATTTTATGAAAAAGTTTTTGTTAATTTATTGCATGGTGATTTTTGTGTACTTTTTTTAAACAGCACAATGCATCCTTTGTTTAAACTTGTATGTAAAAGTTATTGTGACTTAAAAAATATATGCACTTTCTTATCTGTGATGCTGTGTGAAGGGCATTTCTAGTCTTCCAAAGATTTGTACTGATTTGGAAAGATATGTTACATGATGTTACAGTTGTAAACCCAATAGCTGTAGACAAGGATGACTAATACGCTGTTTATTTACATCAGAAAGGGAGGAATGCCAGTCTAAATTTCTTACAATGAAAATAGTTGCCTTGAGATTATTATATTTGGCATCTAGGAATGTAGGATGAGCATTTTATATTTGATATTTGTGTTCCATGAGCATTTTGTAGAGAACATTTCAGTTTTGGGACAAATATAGAAGATGTTTGTTCCCCCATATTTGGGTAAATTAATGATACTGGCAGATAATTAATTTTTTATTTTATAAATAAAATGCAAGATGTTATTTTTTTATGAAACCCCATGGGTTGATTTTCTATACATGATAATAAAGTTTTTTTTTCTCTAGTACTGGCTTTGGTGTTATTCTTACTTGAAGCAATTTGGAAAATTTGTACAGAGTCACTGTGAACCTGGCGTGTGTCCCAGGAAGCAGGTGACACAAGGCAGGGGACACCCTGAATGGGTTGCCAGGTCTTCACTGGGCGCGCGCATTCACAATCACATGCACATAAGTTTAGTAACTCATAAATGCATGTATTGTATGAGCAGTGCTGGTCTGGAGGATGCGGAACGTCTTTCCAGCAGCCTCTCACGTGATAGAGGATGGAACAGATTCTCACAGTGATCTTTCTAGTACGTGTTTCTCGTATCGTTTTGTGCCTTTTTAGTGCCGTAATTTGTATTTAGATCTGAAACACTTCCCTTTGCTAGCCAGGCAGACTAAGGGAGCTGAAGAATATTACGTGGTTTTTCCAGATCGCAGCGGGAGGTCTGCTCCCGTCACTTCCACCATGTGGAAGGGTTGTCTACTTAGAAGAGATCTACATACCCACAAATTAAAGGTGGGACTGGATCCCAAAGCCCTGGGGGTGGGGGGTGAGCCCAGCGGGTGAGAAAGTCACTCTAGAAATTGTGCGTGCTGCAGTTCACGTTTCAGTTTATTCCTACACAAAACCGAAACTTCTAATGCATGTTTTCTATTCTGATGGTGAAGGACAAGATACGTGTGCTGAAGTCAGTCCTGTGTTCCTGTCTTCAGAGCAGAAGGCAGCTACCATGATGTCCACGCAATGACGCCTGGTAACGCTTTACTGGGAGGCGCAAATAATGTAGTAGTCCATGCTTAATTAATGTATTATTTAACCAGAAACTGTGATAGTTACAAATTGATCCCATATTCGTTCATAATCAATCAACCACGACGGTTCATGTATTTTGTGCAGTTGCTGCATCCCTTCATGAAAGAGCAGGAACGTGCATGACGAAGCATAAGCCTATATGTCAGATCTTTCTTATAGATGTGTGATACGCAGGCCTCCTCAATGCACGTTTTGGTTGAATGTAGCACATATCCCACAAAGGCTGTCTGGCTTGTGGCGTCATTGTGCCACCAGCAGAAGATATTATTATATGGCCAAACTGGCATTACTTAAGGTATCTCAGCAGGTTCTGACGGCTACATCTGGGAGCCTTGCCAGGAGCCTTTGACTTGTCATTTGCTGCTGAGAGATTGCATGCTCCATAATCGTGGCCCGCAGAGTGAAAATGAAGAATATTAGAGCCCCCCCCATTCAATTCTCCCCTGGCCTGTACACCGGGAACATCATGTATAATGGCTATAAAAAGTGCTAAACCCCTTTGAACCCACACTTCATTCTATTGTAACATGGAATCGTATTGTCCAATTTTAGGCGTTTCCACCACTGATCAACATAACAAAGTCAAAGAAAACAAGCCTACTCAACATTGCAAATGACCATTAATAAAAAAGATTATGTGAGTAGTTGATCCCTTAAGCAAATATTTGGTATCACTGACGGAGATTACAGCCATGATTCTTTATAGGAGATTTTCACCACAGCTGATGAGGAACAGTTATCAGTAACACCCCCATATTGGACTAGGTCACTCCGGAACAGACATCTGTAAGCCGTTCCTGATCGTTTGAGTTATTGTTCTGCTGGAACAGCAGGATATTTCCTAACTCCCAGGCCTGTTGTGGAGTGCAGCAGATTTTCTTCCTGTGCTTTGCTGCAAACACTTTGCCCTCTTAAGCTCATGCCAGCCGCACCGAGTTGCATGGTTGCTATGGCATTTATACCTCTGCCAAACAGAACTCGGGGTCAATGCCAAGTATCTTTGGTCTAATCCAAGTGTAGATTCCACTGTTACTCTCCAGCTCTGACTAACCGTCATTTGTGGCTTTTGATTACTCTGTGAAGGCATGTATTTAATTGTTACCACTGTTCTCGTTTCAGAATACAGATTCTTTAGAACTGTAATTGGGTTTTTGTCAAATTACTTACTTTGTGAGTCAGACTTGTTTCACAACCTGGATTGCAACGGTATTTTCCATTTATGGTAAAATGGACATGTGTGTCTTTGAACCTGAATGTCTGTAGGACACATTTATTGCACACAAGTGGACTCAGTTTGTGTGGTTTCTAAAGAAAATTAGAGGCACCAGAGTTGAGATAACAATTGGTAGGATTTTATTCATTTCATTTTACATTATTCTTTATATTATTGTTTTCCGTGCTGTTTAGTGATATACAGTATAAGCAAATATATGACGTGAGAATGTATACTATGTACAATGATATGACTATATTAGCAGTAAACATTTTATATTTCTAGACATATTTTAGAATAATATATGAATCGACCGTTTCCAGTAATACCCAATAAGATGCAGTACTGACCATCTGTCAAGCTGCGAGAAAGTGTTACTCAATTGTCAAAAATCTGGCGACATATTCATGAACATCTGTGGTTTTTTTTTTATTTAAAACTTTATTTTAAACTATATTTTAAACTTACAATACTGTACTGAATCTCGATAAAGCAGACTGGGAGAGAAATCCAGAACTTTTAACGAAATCAGGAAGGGAGGACAGAGAAAAGGGTGGAAAGACTGAGAAAAACAGAGAGGGGTGTGAAAAAGAAGTAGGGTAAAGGTTGGTGGTTAAATCTAAAGAGGGAGCGGGGGGGCATGCAGGGATGAGAGAGATTCTAAAATAAGCCCGAAAACACCTGTTGCTATGCCAAGGGGGGTGTGGGGGGGACAGGGGGTCAATTTCCGCTCAGATGGAAACTCATGTTATTCCACAAGTTGCCAGTTGCCTAATAATGGAGTTTGGGGGGCAGTACCCGGGGGTGTCTAACATAGTGACCTTCCTCAGCAGCGTACAGTGAACATGCCCACAAACAGGCAGGGCGAAGCTGGCAGGGGCCACGGGGAATGGCGGCGAGGACGTCGGCCCCTCAGTCAGCTGCGGCGTCGGCCCCCGTGAAGATAGCATGCAGGATGCCCCTCGACAAACCTCAGAGCTGCCGCAAGGCCGGGGAAACGATCCATTCTACACCGAATGGAGCATCGCGTCGTGCAGTCAATACCAGGAATCTGTACCATGCACGTGGTGTGCAGTGCTAGTCACAGCCAATAGACATCAAGTCACTTAAATGGCATTTAAAACATTCCACCAAAACAGCACACACTCCAGAATTACGTATGACAAAATTCCCAATCTGATTGGCTGTTTCATGGCTGTGGGACCCTGCAGGGAATTTATGAGCCGGCGCTTTAATGGCCAAGCTTCTCAGAAATGATTTCTATTCATAGCAGTTAGTCCTACCGTGATAGGAAATTCAGAGCAGTTCCTGAAACAAGTGATGTGGCAAAGATGTGAAGATCAGCACATTTACCGATATCTTTTACAGCAAAATAACCCGACAGAAACAGCTAAGTGGTTATGAAAGATGGATGGGCAATAACAATATGTAATATAATAACACAAATAAATGATATCAGTATTGAATTATGTATCACACAAATGCATTTACATTTATTAGTTAGACATCTATAAGATGAAATTACATATCTTGTGGCTCAAAAAAATAATTAATGGTCTAAAATCTAAAAGTACATTTTGACATAAATAGCGAGTTAGAATCATCCTGGGTGGTTTTGACGAGGTTTAAAGCAAATAACTTGTCCGAGTGACGGGTATCAGTGTCTGACATGTTCTCCAGGCTGCCCGAAACCCAACGCTGCTGTTTTCCTGCAGAGCAGCTGTCTCCGGAGATCCCTCTCCACCGAGCTTCCACGTCTCCCTGCACTCCGCAGGCCCGTTTCCCACCTGGCCCTGGAAGGCCAGTGCGCTGACAGGCAGCAATCTGAGTCTGTTACCCGCTCAGCTTCCACCGCCGAAGCCCAGATCCATCCCACTGATCCATGCACACGCTAGCATTTTGTGTACTGGGCCCGACATCTATTTCTACATGTGCATAGCTTTGCGGTATTTGTAGATGTGCTGCTCTCCATAAACTCAGACATAAGACAATCTGTGCACAGTTTTATTTTTTTAAATTGTTGCACATAAATAACTTCTTATATCTCGACCCCATTAGCGTCAGATGATATCAAGCTCTTTCCATCGAATTAATCGGCCCTCCCTAGTTGTACTGTTATAAGCACAAATACACGTGGACAACGTCACGTAGTGTGTACATTCGTCAAGGGCATGTAAACATGGTGAAGGGGCTTCTGGGTAAGCGGCGTGAGTGCTCACAGTAAGAGAGAAAGACCACAAAGAAAGCGGTGCTACGGGGAGCATGTCAGTTCGTAGTCTGTAAACAGGAGTCCGGTGTTCATAATGTTGATTGCGACATGTAAAGGTAATATTGAAACAGCAACACAGTGTCAAATTTCATTCTATGCAGAGTCTTTCACAACCAAACATCCCAATAAAAAAAAAACAAAAAACTTGATATTAATCTTAAGCCTAAACAATCATCTTCGCACAAAGCAAACCAAAAACAGTTGGCAACAGGCCTTTCAGTTTCACTCTTTTGTGGCCTCACTGCGAAGCTGATGCTTATCTGAAGTTCATCTGATCTCTGCGGACCTGATAGGTGGAAGCCAATTTCCATGTTTCTCACATGAGACACCCTTTCCTGTGCTACGTGCTGAACGAGCAACGTAAAGTGTTCCAGTTCATCTGGCAAGACAGACGTGGGTGGAGTGTGGCTTTGCTGCGCTACTGACTGCTACAGTTCTGACTGTAAGCCGTAATCCAGAGGGAGAGGTCAAGGACAATAACAATGATCAATGCGAGCATGTGACCATCAAGCCCAAGCCTGTTTTCCACATTACAGTTTTCTGGACTTGCGCACTTTTAAACAACACTGTTTAGTGGCAGAAAAAAGGTCATGGAGAAGCTAATGAAATATAATTTACACACTGGATATTTGTTTTGAGAGGTGTGTGTAACAAATATTTTCCCATAATGTCATACCTGCAGTATGTACTATGTACACAGGAACCAAGCTAAAAAACTCATAAATCAAAAGCCTTTGAAATGTAACAGAATGTAATCATGCTGCGTTTAACTTGTGTCACAAGAGAAAATGAAACAGTGTGTGAGAAAAGCAGATCAGAATGGCCTTGGCTTTCTGGGAAACTTAGGGGGAGATATCTTTGTTTCACCAGTCAACACACCTCCTTCGCAGGGCCAAACGCGCTGTCTGTTTAGAAGGGCTGGATTTAAGAACAGGCAGAACGCGGCAGAGGTCAGGCAGAACAAATGGCCTGAAGCTGAAGCTGAAGCTGGTCTTCATCATCGTTCGACTGCCAGACAAAGGATTCACTGTCTTTTTTTTGTAATTTTGTAAGTATTTGCTTCATTGCTCTGGCGGACCAATAAGTGCAGCACAATCGCAAACAGTTTTTTGTTGAAAGGCAATAAGTGAAAAGAACCTGGTATACCTATAGACAATATCATGGACAGATAGCAAAGGGGCCTGGACTGGGTTTATGAGCCAGAACGTTCTTTGTAAGGTTAAAAGGAATCCATGTTGCTTTCTCTGCAGGGCGGTGAGTACGAGACTGTAGAGGTCTAACAAAGAGCTTCTGCTCCCATGTTTAGGTAAATGGCCGAGTAACTGCAGCAAATCATGGGCTGGCTGTCCGGACATTAGCCATTATTTAAAAGTCATCCATCTTTAAGAGTATTAATGTACCGCAAATACTGTCGTGACAGTATAATACATAAGTTATAGTAATGCAGTTGACCATGTCCATAGTAACAATGTCCAGGTTCACTTAGACCCAGTAATAGACCCAAACAGATGGATAAATGGCAATATAAATATATCATAAAATGAAAGTAATATAAAGAAAAGCACCCCTGCTTATTTAAAGCTAGATTGCATCATCAATCAGAAGCTCAGTCTGTCAGCCGTGATCAGCAGTCAAAAGACAGAACACTGTGTTTTTAGACACACATTTTTCATTTCCTAGATGTGAGGTTAGAATTTGGCAGTCGGAATAATTTTGTGAATTTCTTTCCCAGAGGTCTATTTAACTGTCACGGTTCGCCTTTGAAGGTTCACCCAGAACCGTGGCATTTGGGGTCTCCGCCGCTGCTCCGTTTGCGAGCCGGGGAGGGAGGCTGTTTGGGTCCCGGAAGGCATGATGTGGGATGCTGAGTGACAGGCTGTCAGTGCCAAGGGACTGAAGCGGCTCGCAGAGCTATGAGAAAACGTGAACAATGAGAGTCGAGGGTCACAGCAGAGGAGTAGAGAGGACTTGTTATGCTTTAAGAGACATTCTGAAGAGATGAACTTCTTCCTCAGCAGTGCTTTTATTTATTCCACTTCCAGACTAGTGGAAGATATTTTTCTTTCATCTAGTTTTCTGATCACCATAACACATGCCAAACATCTGCCCATCTGCGTGTCCTAAACATGCATCATCTTGAATACTTTTGACCTGCTGATCATTACAGGAACACTCAAAGGTGCCTCATTCCAATGTCATGTCAACGCCCCGTCACCTCAACCATCCGATTAGGATCAAAAAGTACAGGTGTCACTAATTAAAAAAAAACAATTACCAGCAAATAAGACCACTGACAAGCTTAATGATGATTCAGTGATACAGTCATAAATGACTGAAGGTGCTCAGACTCAATGCTGGACATCTACCAACCGAAAAATTAATGGCAGGGGCAACATGATGACATCAAGCATCAACCTGCATCAGGAGCATGTCTTCCACCCGTCCGCAGCGCAGGCCTGCAGGTAGCATTAGGCTTATCACAGGAAACACAGGGTTCAAGATCGTGGACACCCTGGGCAGGGAACACTCATACATACTAATGAAGGAACCACCCCACAGTCCAACCTGCACTGCGAATCACATCAGTGTCTTTTTTTGTAAACATTCCCTAATTCTGTTGCTTTTCAGGTCTTTGACAGGCTGACGTTGCCCCAGTCAGTTAGCTGACGCATGATCCTGCGTGATCTTCTCTCTGTGTGTTATGGAAGGGAATGAGAAATGGGCCAGTGAATAAGGAGTTTAGTGCTACAGAGTCGCTGAGCCTTATCTGCCGAATTTCTCCACCGGCTTTTCTTCTCAGGCTGAGACTACAGGCTGATGCAAATACCCTTGACCTTCTGGAGTGAAGGAAACCCACAGTGGCGGAAAGATAACAATGTTAACAATGTCACGAGTTAGCTGGATATCAAGGCATTCGAAAAGAAAGAAGGGGTTATGTAAACAGTCAGAAGATAAATATGTATCACCTAGTGGGTGGTACAGCAGGTAAGCCTGTCACGTAGATCTTCTCCCAGTGCACAGCTGGTTTCCTCTGGGTGCCCTGGCATGGGCATGTCTGTGGGCGTGGGCCAGCCATTGACTGGCACCCCATCCCGGGCGATGCCCTGCTTTGGACTCCACACTGACTTTGATAGGTAGGGGCATAGCTAAATATTCTGGGCTCCCTGACAAAATGTCACTCCTTGGTACATTCTGCATCGCTGGGTATGGGGGGGGGGGCGCCCCACTCTGTCGATTGTGCCAACCGGGATTGGGGGGGGAGGGGGCATTTCAGGATCCGGGAAAACATACCCCTCCCCCACGCGACAGGGCTGGGGATCGGCTGCAGGGAGAACATGACCTTGCACTACAGAGATGGTTGGATGGCTTAGTCACATGGATGGATACGGTTCTGGGTGTCCACTGCCTCGTGCCTCCTCTTCCACACTGGAAGTAGCCTGTAACTCTTTGTACATCCCTGCCCAGATATCGCAGTTACAACACCACTTGTCAGCTTGGCGAGACGAAGGCCTACAGACCAGGATCTCACTCTATCAGTGAATCTCCAAGGTCTTCCCACCTGAGTGAAGAGATACCAGCAGGCTGGAATCTGAGGGCACCTGCCTTTGACCCTCCAGTGGCATCAAGCTGGATTCACTCTCAAGTCAGTCAGCTGCTTACTGTTCATCGGTTCTTTAAAATGGTTAAGCAGTCATGCACTATTTATAATTATAAATAGATCCTGGATAACTTCTCTTTTGTTTTCTAAAAATGGGTTTGTAAGGGTGTATCCACTGCTGACAACTGCTTTGACTCATGCCCAAAATTTCAGAATTCAGCACTTTCAGCGCTGCACACAGATTTCCGCTTGCTCTTCCCTCACAATCTGATGTTACTGGGCAATAAAGATAGATCAGGCTGATAGTAGCCATAGGTTCATACTGGTATGAAGGAGAGAGAATGAGAGCGAGAGACCGAGATGGGAAACTAGCAGGAGCAAAACAACATTGAAAATGTGCTTCTGAAACGTTCTAGGTCCACCCTGATATGAAAACAACCCTCAAATGATCTGAGAACCTTTAAGGGAACATTTATACGTTCTAACCACCATTGACTTAGCTCACAAACATAGGGGAAAAAAACATAATCTTAACAAATCAATATTTCTCTTTTTATAATGAGAAATCCTATGATCTTGACCAGGATAAACAGAAATGATCACAAGAGATTTTAACCCTCTGCAAAGACGATTAAATAAGAGAATAAAGCAGAAATACAATGAAGAACAAGACTTTCACTGCCAAGACTTTGAGGTGAAATCCTGTAATTAAAGTTGTTGTACTGATGTAGTAGCAATATACGCTGGATGACAGCATAACAGAAGAATGTTTGTTTAAACCTGGTGTTTTGTAATTTACTATGGTGCGATTGTTTGGTTATGCTTCAATAAATTGTTGCATTGTCCATTTTCTTAACCTTGATTCCACTGAAGTCTTCTTTATCGGTACAAACTTGCACAGATGTGATTCTAATTGTGCGATAGTAACAGGAGAATATTGAGATCACAGTGTTAAAGTTAGCAGTTATGCAGCTGCTGAGTGAGGCAGTACCTCCCACCCCCCACCCCCACTGCCCCACTGCCACCGCTGCACTGCAGTCCCAAAAAAGGCTCATCACTGAAACACACATGATGATGTCAGCATGTACAGACCTTATATATGAGTGGAACTGGAACCCCCGGCCAGGATGAATGCGGTGGTCAGTTTTGCGTGTGAAGTTTTTGCATTTCTGCACTCTGATGCCAGGCTTGGGGGAGCTCAGCTGTGTAAATAAGAGGTCCCATTGACCCTGTGGGGCTATGTTTGACAAAACTGCAGGCTTGGGGGGGGGGGGGGGGGGG
>JABFEB020000132.1:14628493-14661540 GCA_019775895.2 Stomatorhinus ivindoensis
CCCCCCCAACCCCCCCCCCCCCCAAACCACCACCACAGCTCTATGAATTACAAGCATGGTGCCCATTTGCAGGTCGTGGATCTGAAGTGTCGCTGACTCGCCAAATGAAACAGGCCGCGGACGGTCTGCCGGAAGACGGGTTTAAAACTGATGAATCGGCCATTTCGTGTTACGCCAGCAAGCAGGACACAGCAACGTGACGCTAACAAACGGCCGTACTGTCAATGTTCTCAGTCACTGCATTATTTTATCTGTGTCGGCCCATCGTTATCAGCACTCAGCTGTAAGCGCACCGTAAAGTTATTTCAGCATGATGGATTAATATATAACACATAAACATATCGACACAGAGCACAGAATCAGTGAACGAATTGCAAGGAATGTATTCAAGCGTTTTGAAGTGCGACTGCAGCCCCCGACAGCAGAGTGAAATGGCAGGGCTGGTGTATCCACACCCATAGAAAGATAAAAGCCCAATTTCCCAGTAAGGTCAAGCAGACTAATTCGGATTTGCTAAAAAAGACACTGGGTTCGTACTCCTGAGCGCCCCCACCAGGCAACTGTTGCCAGTATGTTCATGCATCTGTCCTCCCCCAACCCGAACCTCCTCTGTTACATGACTGTACTTCTCCAGCATGGTACCAGGATCAGATTAGGCTCTGGCATGTCTGATGGACATGTAATCAAACCCACTCCTGGCTCACGGTGCAGTACAGCCAGTGTTGAATCCCCCTCCTCTCCAAAAAACGCATATTCCTTTGCCCCAGTAGATATTTAATCCCTATTACTACTCGAAGGGCAGCACTGAATAACTGTTTTATAAATAAGCATTGCTGCGCAACAAAGAGTAAATGAGTAGATAAAAGCATTGCTCTATGCAATTTACATTGTGAAGCATATTTTTTGCAATGTAAAGAATTGCTTCTTTAGCATAGAATATAACACTTACCTAGTGTACATTTCAGAAAAAAACATACTGTGCTAGTGTACTTATGTAGCAATCTTGCATAGTAACACTAAGCTACTGTACATTTGATAAAACTCGTCCAGTAACACACTATGCTAGCTTAGCTATGTGGCGATCTTGCATAGTACGTGCTTTTGCAGGGTATCCATGACCTACTGTGCACCGTTCATAGACTGATCCGAAAAGAAAACCCACAGGAAACTGAACCCGTGTTCTTTTTGTGACTGGCTTCAGTCCAGCCCCTGCTGACCTATAAACCCCCGCAGCAGCAGGACCAGAGCGGGGGCTCATTATCACTGCCACATCCAGGGCCTGACATTTAAGCGGCTCCGTGGAGGACGTATACCTCTACTGGCCGCATTTCCCCTGCAAGGTGCGCGTGGATCTTTGGAGTTTCCCTTCTGACATTTAACACATAATTAAAAATAACCTGAAGTAGCCTAATCCTTTTCAATATGACTCATTTACCCAAAATTCTCCTGCACAACAGCAAGGTGAACTGGGCTTAAAGTAACTACCCTTAGAAACCCACACCCTCGTCATCCTCACTTTCCTTTTGGTCGACATGCCCCCTCCCTCCTCTCAAATGCCCTCGAGTACGTGCCGATCCCTCTGCCAACCTGGGGGATTCTCAGAAAGCTGAGGCGGCAGGGCTAGCCCATGACAGATGTCACACACCAGTATGCCATGGGAGATGCTCCCCGTGGCACCAGCACAGCACTGAGCTATGTGGGGCTCGCATTTCACCCTGGAATCCCTGTTCCCAACTCCCATTGGTGTTTAACAGCCCATGTGAACACAGAATAGCCAATGGGAAAGTAAACGGAGTCATAAACAAACATCATTATCCAAAAGCAGCAAACCAACTCCCATTGCTGACTGAGATACAAACCCCTTTTCACACACACAGATTTAAAGCTTGAGCCATTTTAAGGGGGATTAAGGGGGCAGAAGTCTTGACAGTATGACCAAACTGCAGAAGATGAAGCAACAGAAGAGTAGTGTGGTCTTCTTTAACAAGAACCACCCACCCACCTGCCTTCCATAGCCTTATCAACACTGTCTACTGCCCCTTGGCAACTCACAACAGCAGTAACCAAATGCTGAAATCATCGTCTATTTATCACTGGGTTCCGCAAGCCTGCGGTGTCCTGCACGCTGATGGGAACTGGCGGCTTGGCCGTAGCCACTTGCTGCCACCTTCCCATCCAGGGTTTTTCCTGTTTTGTGTCACATTGCTGATCTCCTGACCCTGATCACGAACTGAAGATGAAACAAATGTTCCCTGTAAAATCAGGCCATCTTTCGGGAAATAAGCTGTTAAAGGCAGCTGCTGCGTCCCAGTGACACTTTTAAAGCCCCTGTTACAACAATCATACATCTAATTCATTTACTTAACCTTTATTTTTCCAGGCAAGTCACTAAGAACGATTTCTTATTTACATTGACGGCAAAAGGCAGAACAACCTACTGAGGACCTGAGTAAAGACGTAAAGACAAACACAATACTACAAATACAAAATACAGTATAAGCATGCAATGTTTTCATCAGTAATTGCTCAGATAAAAAACATATATCTGTGACAGAGTCTTTAAAAAGTTTTTTACAAAAATCGTTCTAATTTTAATGTGTTAAGCAAATTGTTCCACTCCCTCAGGGCAGCAGACTGGAATGGTAACGAATCTAATGTCTTTGCTATGGGCTTTGAGGACCCAGAAGAATTTGAGTTTGGCTGTGCGGGTTCTGTACGCAACAGATGATTTTTGCAGCAGGTGACACAAATATGGAGGAGACGAACCTAGAAGAGATTCACGGATGGACGCGAACCAATGTACAGTTTGACATGTGTGTGTAAAGAAGGCCAGTTTACAGAAGAATAAAGCGTATAGTGATGAGTTTTGAAGGAAGCATTTATAGCAAATCAGATAGCAGAATGGTAAAGAACACCAAGCTTCTGATGCACACTTACAAGCTATTTATGACATTCAGGCTTGGAGCTAATTAAAAGTAATGACAGAAATACAAATGCATAGAAAATACTGTTTATACACAGTACAAACACAGTACACGGTGACAAAGACATTAAAGTCACAGAACATATACCAAACCCCACCTGCTGGTCAATGTAAAAACTACACTTCACCCTACAACCACTGACTGTAATCAATTGCTGAAGAACAGGACTATTACGCTGCATAAATGTCTGAGATTGTCTGAATTAAAAATGTTGTGTTAAAACCAGTACTTCTATAAAAACCAACATCAACATCTGTGCTTTTTCTGTGCCAGGTAAATGCTGCGTCAGTTGATTCAACCCGGAAACACATTGTGTAAGAAAACACCAAAATAACACTGAGGCAGTGTTAAAAACAACATAAAAGCAGGATGTAGTAAACTTAACTGTGCACCTCTCACGCAAACTGTGCGTGCAGAGACTGGACTTGGGGTACGGCCACTTTACCGACGCCAACTGAAATGGAGTCGTCAACATGGAAGTTTCTGCACTTGAGGAAAGATCCACAAGGTTATTTTCTGTGGCAACATCAGTCCATTAATAACAACTGACATTGACCCCCATGGGGAAGGTCTCTTTATGCCCCCCCAACATGCTCTCTGTAGGTGAGAGCAAACAGGCTGTGAAGGGCAGCCCCCCACAGCAGTGCCCGGGGCTCGAACCAGCAACCTATTGCTCATAGGTACAGAGGCTTAGTCCACTGATCCACATGCTGTCCCCTGACAACGCTCACTTAGTCCTCGTCTGGATACAGACTATAGGTCTTCCTGTTTCTGGAATGCTCCGCTGGTGGGTAACTGTAAGATCTAGGTTCAATCAATTCAGTTTGTCTGTCCTCAGTCCTCTGGATGCTTTGTCACATCTTCTCGTGTCTCAGTAAGTGGCCTCGTCCATGTTGTCATCACTGTCCCCGCCAAACTCCTCCCCGTTGTCAAAGTAAGACATAATGTAGTCTGTCTCCTGATAGAAAACAAACAGGCCAATCAATGGTTTGCTTGATGCTGACATCACAAAATAAGTCCCGCTTTGGGTCACACCACACTACTGACCTCCTCAAATTCCTCTTCGTCATACTCCTCCTCGCCCTCCTGCTCTTCCTCCTCCTGCTTCTTCTCCCGCTCCTCCTCATCAGAGCTCAGCTCCTCCTCTTTCTTCTCAAGCGTCTGACCGACAAAAATATACATCATGATGGGGGAAAAAAACTTGTCACAAAAGATGATGGACGATGCAGGGTTACTCCAGCGAGACCATTACGGGCCACACTCAACCGTGATTGGTCCGCGACGGAGCACTGATACGATCCAATCGGATCAACATGTGTGAAACCACTTCTGACAAATTAACAAGCTATTAAGGTGGTGATGATAAGAACATGATTCACAGCTCATCTATTACACTGCCATGAACAGTTGTTGAAATGCTGCAAACAGAGCATTGTGTGACTGAAGGGGCTGCTGTTTGTTAGGGAACACTTTCCACCCTCCTTCTCTCTGAACAATGTCACATGAACACCATAAAGTCACTACTCTATAATCTACAACCAATGGCAGCAGCATCCATGCGCACACAAACCCAAAATGAAGGTGGAACGATGATGTATTGACCCATGTTCCCTGTGATAAGATGCGACATTCCTAGATAAAGCCTGGCACTTAAATTGGCCAGTGTTCAGTGGCCAGGTTAAATAAAACACCAGCAGGTGGGTTTGGCAGCTTTCTGACAGATCATATTGAGCGGAACGAGACAACCCGCCGTGAACAAAGGCTGGGCCAGAGCAGCACTCTCTCCAGCCGCCGGCCAGCTCGTACCTCCAGCTTTCGGATGATCTCCTCCTTATCCACGCGGGGCTTTTTGGCGCATTTCGGCGCTGGTGGGGCCCCTGAAGAGAGAGGAAATATGTCTTGGCTCACGGGGACTTACGGAATCCACACCCAACCCGGATCGGCGTATCTGAAACGTCCACGCCCCAAGCACCCCGCACTTCGCCGCGGAAAAGAAAAGGGCAAGACGAGTCGGAAAATGATTCCCGCCGGCGATCGGATGCGACGCGCCAGCCGACAGCGGGAGCCATTTTTTATTTCTCAGCAGGCACCCCGCTGACCTCCCTGGGGTTGTGAGTGAGCGAGGGGGGGGCACCTGAAGCCAAACGAGCCTGGCGGCTCCCATCTGCTCACATGCATCTGGGCATCATTGAGAATCTTCATGCAAACCTCTTAGCAGACTGCCTGGCCGCCGCACACCGCGGACAAATGACTAACCGCATCTTATTCTGGACATTTTCTGCTATAAATGGAAATGCACATTTTACACTTCGCCTTTATTACAGCAGGCTTGTCTTCTCTGTTTTCACTCATGCCTGGGGGAGTTGGGCAGCCCGTCAACCTTTGGACCCACGGAGATTTTTCGTCCCTCCCCTCCATTGTCTTCTGGCATTATTTCCTTCCTTCTTCCATTTTCCCCCCATGCACCATTTTGTACAGAAGGCGTAATAATCGATTGCCGCACACTGTTGTCAGGTGCCTTGCAACTATATAAAAATAAACTGCAGGAGGTTAATAACAACCTCATATGGGACTCATATAGTTGTATTTCCCTCCCACCCTTCGTCCATTCAGGCCGCATTCTTATACATCATGAAACACAGGCCTCTCCTACAGCCACAGGCCTTCGCCATCAAGGCCGAGAGCCTGCAGTCCGAAAAAAGCAAAGAGCTCTCCAGAACTGCTCAGATGTGACAGATGGAGATTTGTTCTGTGGGCTGAGGACACCAAAGGGCTCTCTGACTGCATCACTGACTACATCAACTTTTGCGTGGACGCAATTATTCATCAGAAAACTGTTTACTGTTACCCACATAACCAGCAACCGGATGGCAAAGGATACGAAGACATTCCTGAACAAGAAGAGGGTTTTCCTGATGGGATGAGGCCAGGCCCATACTGAGAGATCTAAAAAGGAAGGTCCGGCAGAAGAGGGAATATAGGGAGAGGATTGATCACTGGCTATGGCGGGATGGAGAGCCGGTGTGAAGGCAGGATACAGGAGAGGGCAGATCTAATTATTTATGGTGGAGTGCTTTGTCGCAAGCTGTTTATCTTAAGAAGACTAAAGTCCTTATATTCTTAACTGCTGTTTGTTGGTGGAAAATATCAAAGTGAAGGAGACTGATGAGACGAACAAACTGATCAGGAAAGCAAGCTATGCCACAGGACCTCCACAGGACCTTCACCCATATATGGAGATATGCCACAGGACTGAGTCTGGACCTAGACTATGGAGATATGCCACAGGACTGAGTCTGGACCTAGATTATGGAGATATGACACAGATCGACCAAGTGTACTACAATAATTAAACTAAATACCAGAACATTTGTCACATATACTTCAATAAATTTGTTCTATTCAAGAAACAACTTTCAACTTCAAATTTGAAAATCTCTGCTTGGCACGAGTGCCCCAATGATCCCATAAGACCCCCCCTAAGAGTGAGACGGCGGCCGGCGGGGGCTCACGCTCTTTTAGAGGCTTCCTCACTCTGACCCGCAGCTCCGGAGGCAGCCTCTTCCAGTCTGGGAAAACGGGAACCAAGAGTCACACACTTTGCATTGACGCTAATGCCGAGAAAACGTGTGGCGCCACCCGCAGGGCATTTCAATCAAACACAACTTCTATTATTATTTAGTGAGTTACAGACGCTCTCCGTATTACGACGGTCCGTGTTACGATATTTCGACTTTATGAAATGATGAGTTTGATTATTCAATGAATTACATGAAACACTATAATAAAATAGCCTTTGTGTTAATGATTTTTCCCAACTGAAGGCCAGTGCTCTAAGCATTAAGCATTAAGGTGGGCTACAGGCTAGGCTATGATGTGTGTTAGGTTAGGGTTAGGCTATGATGTGTGTTAGGTTAGGGTTAGGCTATGATGTGTGTTAGGTTAGGGTTAGGCTATGATGTGTGTTAGCTTAGCTATTCTGTATTAAATCATTCATCATACTCCACAATAACAAGCATAAACCTCACCTGGATCCCATTCAATGGTGTTGTCTGTTGGTTCTGTACTCTGGTATTTGTCCGAGTAGCGCTCCACATCTGGAGGTGACAACACATGACACGCCATTACATCTCTGGGTCCCATCCCACCCAGGATAACCTTCCCCCCAAGACGGCAGGCCTGCCTGAAAGGCCTGTAAAAGTGCGGCCAGCAGAGATGCCCTTTTAGACTTGCAAGAGTGGGAAAAATATCTGCCTTTCTTCTCATTCTGCACGTTTCCTAACATCGCTTGGACCCTCCCTCACCACGCGAGAAGCGTCACTCTAGCTAGTTCCTTCCTGCGGTTCCCCGATGATGGAATGAGTTCCTGGACCGCATTCAGTCATCAGACTCTTTTCTCCACCTTCAAGACTCATCTGTTCCAGGAATTCCTCGACTAGCTTGATGTCTCTATGTTCACTGAATGTTTTTAATGTCACATTACTGGTAAATTAATAATCTTACTATGTTCTTGCCTATTTGGAAGATGCTATGCTGGTCTTGCTCCGATACTGCTCACCCTTGTACTGGGCATTCACCGGAAGCTCAGCCCAGCTGCACATATGCCTATTTGACTCTTCAACAGCACATATGTTTGTAATGTTCTATTTGCACCAATTGCACATCACTTTGGACAAAAGTATTTACTAAACGAAAGTAAATACAAATGTAATAATTGTAATTTAAACCCTAAGCCCGAATAAGGAAACATTCAGGCCACAAGAACTCCAAAGCTCCCAAGTCACTTACTGACCTTTCTTGGGTGCTGCTGGCCTGATGTAGAAAGGCAGGTTCTTCATGGCTCCCCTCAGCTCCTGCTTCAGGGCCAGCATGTACTCTGCCTCCTCGCCAGTGTGCAGGGGCACCGGCTTGTGCTCCATGGGCTTTGGACAAAAAAATGGCCAAACGTCAAGACTTCACATACAAAATGCAGCCTCCTTGGCATGCAGGAGAGGCAGATTTGCCAAGCAGTAAAACACACAAACACCTTTAAGATTCTCACCGGGAACAGTGGCGTTGGCTGAAGGGTGGAAGGGGGCAGGTTCTCCCCTTTCCCAATGCCGACGGCTTCTATGTTGAAAGTCAGCTGGCCGCGACCTCTGCCACGCCCTCTTCCTGCCATTCTGACCGCAGATAACAGAAACAAGACCGTGCGTCAGCAAACAGCAGATGTTACTGTGTGGCTTAGCAGGTTAAAATGCTCTACCTGTAAACAGAAGGTTGCTGGTTCAAATCCCAGCCTCAGCAAAATAATTATAGATGTCTTGACCCCATAAGCAAGGTCCTCAAATATCCATTCCAATGTAGGTGGGCAGACAGAGTAAAGCATAATTTCTGGTTTATTAGTTTTCATGTTATATAGTAAAAGCATGGTAAACCTCTGAAATTATATATAGGCTATGCAACCATGGTATGGAGCCTCAGTGGGTAGCACTGTTGCTATATACCTCCAATGCTGGTTGTTATACCAAATAAATACCACCCACACTGCATGACCCAATGTTGTGTGGCTTAAACGAATGAAATGAAATCAATAGCTATGGAATGAACTACATGATTTTTCAAAAACACCATTCAGTGTGATCCCCCAACAGCGACTTCACAAACCAAAACACTGGACCTTATAAAGTTCTCTCACTTGATATAAACTGATTTGTATTAATGACTAATCGACGTACAGGAATTTCTTAGCGGCACAGACAGAATCGGCAGATTACGTGCACCTTCTAAAATCCATATGAAAGCAGAATTTCCAGAAGAGTAACTCAGCGATCTAACACGTCAGTTTACATATCGATTCCTATTGACAATTTAGCCAAATTCAAATAATTAATTTCGGCTCAAAACACTCGTTATCGTGCGTTTCACAGTATCGCTAAATGTAACCACTGGTTTCAATGTTAATATGTTAATATCCAAATTGTCGAATAACCACAAATGTCGATTAATGCTATGTACTTTGCTATATGAAGGTTAACTTACTGAGCAGATGTACTGTACTTTCACACACTGAGCGAAAGTGTTGCAGCTAACCGATAACGACACGTGTTTTTTTCGAGGTTTACGTACTGGGTAGCTAATAAAACATTAGCATTCCAACTAGAAAATATTAGTCCGTCTGCAATATTTTGAAAATTATGTAATGAAACTGTTTAGCTTGCGATGCAGCTGGCCTGATACATTCACCCAAAAAAATGCAAACTTTTTTTCTTCCCCCATTAAAATGTGTCCCCCTGGAAACTAAGAAAGTGTGTGATGGTTCCCGTGGTTCTTTTGCGCAGGCTATTCTAATGATCTGTTCCTTTAATGAATTCTTAATAATTATAAAATATTTGGATAGCCGAGGGGAAAAAATCATGTTTTTTATCTTGTGGAATACTGGTAAAGGCACTGTTTAAACAAAAGGTAACTCACTTAAATTGATGCTTGGTAAAATGCCAATCGACAAAAAGGACTGAACAAGAATGTGTGAAATTACAAAGAGAAATGTTACAATACTATCGTTTTGTTTTTGATTGATTACAGTGTGCTCAACGAGACTGTAAATTTGGGTATGGACGGTAGGGACATGTCCATACCAATCCTGTGGGAGTACTGAACTGACCTTACCAATTTTTTTTTGCGATTTCCAAATATTTTCATGTCACGATCCTCAGCGTACAATTAAAGGCAAAACATTTCCTCCTGCTGACAACTGTTGTGGGAAATCATGGCCCGTTCCAGTGGTGTTTCGTTTGCTTGCTTGTCTGTCTCACTAGCTCATTCTTGTCTTCGTCAATGTTCACGTAGGAGATGAAGGAAGGAAACAAAAAAATGAGATATATTGTAATGTGCAGGATCGCGCAAGGCTTGTGGCTCTATGCAGGAGGGAACATGTAGCCACTGGAGAGGACAGTGAGTGATTACCCATATCGTTCCATTCGTGATTGCTTGATACAATTCTTGCAGGTAACCCGTTGTCAGTGGAAACTTCTTTTTTGTGTAATACCTCACTGCGCTACGCACATTCAACATTCACTTCGCTGGCACCAATCTATATCACTAATGTGTCGTGATTTTGTTACGTAAAAGCCCCTACGTGTTTCTTTACGATTTCACGAGTTTTCTTTTACCAAATAGTCTGTTATTGTTTTTTTGCCCATTTTCTTTAATTCTTGCAACTTTATTTTGATAATTTTGTTACAGCCCATTTTTATAATAAATTTATTTTGAAATCCTATTTTTGTTGTCTAGTTATTTTGATTGGGTTGCAATTTTGATGCAATGCTCAATTAATATTTGTGAGTATTCAGTGAAAACCCTTTTTGAAGTCTTGAGTGTTTATGTGGTTTGGGGGGTGGGGGTTAGGGACTGATTTGGTCCCTATCGATGCTGAAACCAAACCTATACACCCTGGATGCTCAAGGACAAACTACGATATTGCCAGGCTTTCTTGGTGACGATGTTAATCTGGAAAAAGTAAAACGACAAAGCAGAAAGGTAACACGTGTTCACGAAGCAGAATGGAAATGTGACAGCCCTATCTATTTTACAACAATAATATTTTTGGAATGTGGAACTCCAGTCTGTGGGATATGTAAGGTCCATAAAGCCTTACACAGAAGTTCAGGTGAAGTATATCGATTGTAATCTTAGTGAATCAGGAGAGGTGAATAGTTTCGCTTTGATCGGAAAATCTTTCTAGAAAAAAAGTAAATATATGAATTAGCATAATAAATGCGGAAAACTTGGAGATAGTTTTGGTTGTGTCTGAATGTTTTATTTTTCGGAGAAAGTCTAATTTATGAGGCGTTTCAAGTGTGTAGGAAAATAAAACACCATGTCACCCGTTAAACAACGTACCATTTTTGTGCCATTATTTCAACGGCATTCGCAATTTTGTGTTATTTTACACGACAATACATAAACAAACAAACAAATATTCCATGACTACTGAATGATGGAGTGCTTCTTAGTAGCCTATGACACCTAGGTCTGAACAATCTATTCGCTGCTTACTAAAAGTAAATCCGATCTGAACCGGAAAACCAGGCACACGCGAGTGCTGACACTCTGGAGCAGCTTTCTTTCACCGGCATTCGCGTGTCACCGTGGGAACGCTTCTGTTGGAATCTAGCAAATCGGTTGCCATAGAAACTGTGTTCCATAATAGCTACAGTCACTAAATTGGTATTTATGCAGTCTGAGAATACAATCAATTCTCTTCATTCTTTCTCTGTCCCAGCTCCCACTCTCTAGCACATGGTGTAAGATATGGTATCATAAGCACGGTACATGTCACTATTGTGTAACAACATTTCAAGTGTCTCGATAAATGCTAATATGACGACAGGGGGCAATATGTCTAATTTAAATGTTCCGGAGGGATATTGGCAATGCTAAAACTACCAAATCAGGCCATACCCTATTTTAGTGATTTGACGCTGCCACTGCGGATTAATTATACTGTTTTCGATGTACCTCCAATTGCACACAGCAATGCACATTACTAATGAGGGAGAAACGGATGACAGCCGCATCAAGTGACTCAGCGTGATCCACCAAGATCATCAGAGCAAGAGGGACTGAGACTGGGGAATACTTAGACTGACACACAAAGGACATGGACAAAAATAGATGGGGGGAATCCATAAGTGAGAAATAAATCTGCTTTTAAAGTGAATGCGTGGAGGAGAGTCACTCCAATCATGACACACCCACACAAACATAACCCAAGTGTATGACATGCACGTACCATAAGCCTACCTTAACCAATACACGCCAGTTACCGTGCTAAGAAATCATTTAAGATTAAATGCATTCATCGGGATGCTAAGTCCTCTGTGCAACATGCTATAATTTAACCGTCTTTTTGTTAACTGGTTTATGCAGTGTTCAGACAGAGGAGAAACCCTTCAATTTTACTCAGAATTTAAAAAAAATATGAGACTTGATTCCCAACATTGTTGGAAATGACCCAGGAAACCCATTACTGATCAAATTTATCTTTGTAAATGCCCAGTAGAATGTTCATTTTCCATAATAATTTGATATGACGTGACTGATTAGCGCCTTATGCCTAACGCACCGGCATTATCTGGGGAGATCTGCAAACGTTCCACTTGGAGAGGAACCGTCTTTCTCCAGCGCATCAACAGCCATTAACCACCGCACGGAATCTCGAAGGACGATGTTTTCTATCCGATGGTGCATAGCCTTCCCCGTATCTTAATGTAAGCTCTATGCTCCTTCAGACTCCTCGCATTTAAACACGACTGTCGTCTGCATTCAGTCAGCCACGTGCCTTCATATCGTCGGAGCAGAGCGGGATGGCGTTAGTTCTCTCCGGCACCTAACTACCCACTCCCCACCCCCGCAGCGACGTTACCCGTCTTGCCCGAAACTCGCGGTCGCTAGAGAGATATGGGGGAGGGGGGTAAGCAAGCTAAATGCAGAACACTGTCAAATAGGAATAGCTGCGGAATACTTGACTGACTACAGCTGTACTTGAGGGGGGATGAGCAGTCGATCCGTGGAACCTTTATAATAAACAAACCGTACGCAAGGTAAGGAGTTGACCATTAGCCATTACATTTTGTTTGTAAATGTTTAAATCACCAGCCTGATACTGATTATATAAGTTGCTTTAAGTTTATTTAATAGTCGACTTACAGTATTCGTTGTACATTACCAAACAATTGCTATGCAACATAGTTAATTTTGATATTTCAAATTCTGTAAATATGCAGCGGAAGAATGCTGCATGCACTACAGAAAAGGCGAGGATACTATTTCCTGCAACTTAATACATTCCGGCCAGAATCATTATCATTAGTCTTTAGAATTAACTTTGAGGAAAACACTCAGACAGCAATTTATGTAAATTATAAAGGTGCAGTCAACACGATTTGACTTGGATAATACTTAAAAGCGCACTGTGCATAGCAACGCTTTTCTCGCCAGCTCAGAAATAGGATAATCCAGCCATGTATAATGCGCATTTTTGGTGTTCATTTCATTATAATCCAAGGGCTACTGCAATCAAGTAGTCTGCTATAAACATAGTTTCGCCTGTTCCGTGATTAATTATTAACATGAGATACAATCTGCTTTAAATCTCTCATTTCTACGTCATATTTTCTTGAGAACGATTTAAGTCAGTAATATTAATTTTGATGTTCCAATTACACTGTGTCTGACTTGACATTTCGACAGAAGGTGCGCAGAAACTAATTTAAAATAAGCTGTTTCTTAAAGGCTGTGCGGCTTCATTGCGGTCCCTGCGGTCTGACATACATAGCGAGCTCAGCGAGGATTTGGTTTATACTGAGCGACAGTCTTATCGTGGAGTATTTCGAAATGTTGTTGGACATACGGACGAATGCAGGGGACGGCCGCGGCTATTTCTGGAACGGGAAATAAATGCACCGTACAACTTATTTGTTAGTAAGGTAGAAAAAAGGGGCCAATTGATGCTCACCATAAATATATTAAAGCGAGACGTCAATGCGCAGTTCAGCTTGTTTTGGCGAAATCTTCCAGGTCCCCAGCGCGTTTTATGTACCTTTTTTGAGGAACTTTTATCTGGCTTGAGATGAAAGCAATTATTTGAATATCTGATTTTTCCCCTGAAATGTCAGCGAACCGGCACTATTCATAAAATGAACGCATAAATTATTTACTTCACAATTCCTTTATTCACTTCACTCAGATTTTTGAAATCCAACATCTTTAAAAGGTGCATTATATCACACCTTTGCGTGCAGTGCTTGGATACGGAACGGCATTAGCACCATGGACAGCGCCACATATGACTCATGCAAGTCAGTTATTGGCTTTCTACTGTTTAAAATTCACAATTACATTATATTACATTGAATGTCCATATCTTTACTTATTATAACAGAATCTACACTGTAATTTAGGCAAGACGTTTAGCCTTAAATATTTGCAAGGTCCATAATTTTGCTGGTCTGATCATAATCTCCGATATTTGTAAAATCCACTGTCACCGTTATCTCAAAATTGCCTCGGCCAGGAAACAGATCTAGCAGTTATTCATTTTATTTTATTTTTCAAAATAATAAAAAAACACTTAAACTAAATTGTATTTCTAATAAAACAACTACCAGCCAACATCCCTTATGGGCTCAAGTTGAACACTGACTCGTTGAACAGTGATTCTTTGGACACTGACTCGCAAGAAGATTGGTAGTGACTTTGCTGTAGTAGATTTTGTTCTTCCTTGTTTATAGGAATATAGCAAATGAACACACCTCTGTCTTTAAGAGACTGTCTTTATTTGTAATGTCCTGACTTTAAGTCTTTTTAGGTGTTGAGGTCTTGTGATCTGCCAGTGCTGAGAATAATAATTATAGTCAGTATGCAGAATCAAGACGGGTAGTAATATAGGGAAATAATGGACTGAAGCTGTATCATAGTATTTGTTGACCCATCATTTGCTTAAATTGTCTGTGTTCACAGAAGCCAAATTAGTCCTTCACAGAAATTTAGCTTAATAACTGAACCCCAAGGAGGCCTTGAGGCTAGGCAGTGCGGCTGTGAGCCCTTAATCGTATCTCATGGAAGGGAACCAGTCACGATTAGTAGAATAGAGCATATCCTTCTGGCTTCCCACTTTGTTTATTTTAGAGATGCCGTTTTCAATGGGGGGTGAAGACCTTGGCCCATCAGAATGAGGAGTGCATCTGTTACGCTTGCAAAGGCTAGGAGGCATGAAAGGATTAAGGCTTTCAGCAAGGATACGATCTCAAGATCTGTGACATTGCATGACAGGAGAAGACAAAGAGACAGACAGAACGGCCCCCCCAGTGCCGGCCAGCCCCTCACAGAAAAACTCCAGTAACTCCATGAACTAGCCATTTATTAATAGCTGTGATACACTACCCAGATAAAATTGGGAATCTGCACAAGCCGTCACGAAGTCCGAGATGACGGCCGTTGCTACTGGTTCAGGACACAGTGATTTGTTGCTCACCCTGGACAGTTGGGCAGGATTGGCGATCAGGGGGAACAATCGTAGCGCCAGGGGTCACACTTGGCTGGGGCGCAGTGGCGAGTAGCATGCAGGAAACACAAAAATCCATGCATATGCATGATGGTGTGTAATCTAATGAGACTAGCGGCAGGCCCCCGGGATTCTGGCGGGCGATTGGTCATTTCTGACAGTGTCTCTGCCCACTCCTGCAAGTCAGTGGATTCACCTGAAAGCTATTAGACATGAAGTACATGGGGTGGGTGAATGGGAAAGACAAAAATTAAAATGGAAGGATATGTATTACAGATCTATGTTTTAAAAATGTATCTGTTCTCCCCTAGTTTATTTCTCGCATAGCCAAGGTGATGCACTGCACCAGGGTTGGGGCCGTTCCAGAATGCATTCATCAATTCCAATCCAAATCAGGAAATGTAACTGGAGTTGGGATCAGAAAAAAAAATTGGAAAAGAATTGGAATTGAATTCAAATTTCAGTCTGATTTAAGTTCCAACTCCAGCTCCACTTCCTAATTTGGATTGGAATTGACAAATGCATTGCGGAATGGCCCCAACTCTGCATGGCACAGAAACAAATTACCTTTGTTGGCTAAGCATTCACTATATTTCGGACAGTAATTACAATGCAGTGAGAGATTTATATAGCGATGTATATGTAATGACAATGATAGCCACACGTGTGGTGCAAAATATATGAAGAACTAAAGAGGAATCTTCTTCAATGCCTTGATTTATGATTCATATGCATTTGTGAACAAAGCAGTTAAAAAAAAGTGTATTCTTACTGGTAAAAATTACCCAGTAACCAACTGGCAGATGAAGTTTTGTAATGATCTACTCATGTCCATTCTCGTCATCAAAGGTGACATTCTGAATACTTTACAATCTTCATAAGCAGTATGGGCAGTTTGGCGGAAACATTGAACTGAAGCTGCTTGCATGATTCTTATCTGACACTTAGGGTCTGTGGGCACCTGTGGTGCGGAGCAGGACTTTGAGGAGCTTGAGGTCACTGCGGGGGTCCCATCGCATCCTTACAGCTGTGATGACCTGCTGCTCCATACCATGCTGTTCAGACCAATTTCAAGTGAGAAGCTTATAGGAAAACAGCAGTGGTGAAAAATCTATGGCACCTTGTAATATGAGGGAGAATGAGGGCATCTTAGGGAACAGCTGAATGACTCCAGTACACAATATCTCTGGATTATTTGGATATGCAGTGACCCCCATGATACCATGTATAATGTCTTCTTTCCTCATCCTCATTCTAGCACTCTCCCTGTCTTAATCTGCCTCGGGCTCCCCATGGACCAGTTTCCCACCCCTCACAGAGATCAGGTGACCCACCCCCCCACTTTCCGTCACGGTGGGGAGGGCTGTGTGGACACCGTGGACACCGTGGACACATCTCCGTGGCGGGACATGCGTCGGCATGCGCAGGGACATGCGTCGGCATGCGCAGGGACATGCGTCGGCACGCGCAGGGCCGCGCCGGGCTGGCCGCTGCTGTGCAGAATCGCAGAGAATCGCTAATAAGGAGCTGAAGGCTGCGTCGCTGCCGTAGGCGGCCGGTGTTAGACGCGGGGGGGCCCACATGGCATGGGGGGGCTGCAGTCTCATGGCCACATGCTTGTTCCTCATTCCTTTGCCAGCCTCCGGAATCAGGGACGGCTGTAACTAACAACGAGGAAGAAATGACTGTAATTTCATTGTCATGGAGCAGGAAAAAAAACAGGTTAATTAACACAATCAGATACTTTTCTGTGTCCAATGCCTGATACAGTAAATACTCATTAGACAAAATCTGCATTCACCCATCCTTCCATCTTCCAGTATACTTATCCAATACAGGGTAGAAATGAGCCTGGAGTTTATCCCAGCAATGCATTGGGCGGGAGGCAGGGTTAGGATGGGATGCTGATCTGTCACAGGGCAAAATCTGTAGTCAGTTGTTCATATATGCAGTGACTGAAGATAATAGGAATGTCTTTAAGGGGCTTTGAGTGCCGCCCTCAATCACGATGACTCTTCATCACCGTTAATCGAGGTCTGACCCATGCTTCTTCCAACACTCCAGCTACACGGTCTGTGGCGCCTTTATCTCTAAGTCAGAGTAACCACACTTTACTGCTAAGTCAGAGTAACTACACTTTACTGCTAAGTCAGAGTAACCACACCTTGCTGCTAAGCCAGAGTAACCACACCTTGCCGCTAAGCTCTAACACTTCTGATCGTCGGGGAAAAACCTCCTGCCCTAGCACGTGTAAGACTCGCCCCTCATATTCTCGCTAGTATGTCGTCTGTAAGTTGCCAAGAGTGTAGCTACTCGGTAGCTACCCACTAGCATTTCCCTTCCCCCTTGGCTGTCCTCTTCGTTTTAAATGGACTGCAGTAATTCCTTTTCAGTTTCTCACAATATAGAAAACATTTCTGGAAAAAAAAACTTCAAGTTAAGGTTTGTTTATTTTTCCCCTTCCTGCCTGAAGTATTTCGGCAACGTCGGTAAAATTTTGGAGTAAGCAAAAAAATTGAGAAGTACCAGAGCTTTTTGAGCAGAGTATTAATGTTGGAGTGGTGCTGGTAGCCATGTGTTTGTTGATCTTCCCGTCTCTCTGGGCTGCTCCGAAGATATGGATTACAGGTTTATTGCTAGTTGCCTCGACGATAACATGTTAATGGTGGATAAAGAGAACCACAGTTAACCTTGATTACTCCATAGTGCTACAGACTGTGCTATTTCAAACACATGAGGAAACGATAATTATCTTGTTCATTAAAACCAAATATGTTGTTTTTTTTTGTGTGTGTTTCGATGTTTTATCACTTTCATAATATTTATTCAATTATACAAGGATCACTTAAAAATCCATAGTGAATAGAGGCTGTATTTCGACCGTGTTTAACTGCAGAGTAATTTTTATCCCAACATAAAAAGCCACATGATTGCTTGTTCCATAAAATGTTTGACATTTTCGGAACCTGCAGTTCAACAAGGACATTTTGTTGTGTGTTTAAACAGCTGAAGCTGAATTTGCACTGACTGATGACTCAAGCAGATATCAATCAAACTTGAGCTGGCACACTGTGAGAAGGGGAGGAGATGGATCAGTGGACCCGCGACCAGAAGAGCCATTTCAGATTTGCAACATGTGAATCTCAGAATCACTCATTTTATTATGTTTCCAGCATTTTTACCTCAACTTTAGAACAACAGCTAGAATTCACAACTAAGAATACCATATTTAGCTACTGTAATCCTAGAATAAAACAATAAAAAAAAATCTCAAAACACACAAGACATATCTACAACAGAAGCATTATCCACGAAGTCTCAGTAAAAAGAAAATGTTAGCAGACATTAAAATTGTGGACCGATGAAGATGTCTCATGGTTAAGTGTATGAATGCTAAAAGATCTTAATGATATGCACATTTGTCATTGACGCTAAATGATGCGTCTTCGTTGAGTATTTTAAATTCATGGAGAAAAATTATCAAATTCATTCGGAGTTGATAGCTAAAATGATTTTGCTGAGACGCCTCAGAGGATCAAACTAGTCAAACTATAACATTTAGATAGTGTTCAGACACACAGTTAGGTTTACTGAAGATATTTATCTGTTCTTAACACTTAGACTAACATTCTTTGTCTCTAAGAAAATTAGAAATGCTTTTTAAAACTACTAAAACAATGACATTTTGAGATTTAATAACGCAATCAAAACAACAAGTTTAATATTGACAAAGAACTAAAGAGTAAATTTAAAAATCATTTGCTCCTAATTCAGGGGGTAGATTTTACAATGAACGGATTATCACAATAAAGGATTTCTTAATCAATGAAGAAAATGTGCACCTTGCTTCATAAATAATGGCTGTTCCTGTAGTCCACTTTTGTTACCTTCTTCTAACTCCTGTCAGTTTACACTTCCAGTCCACAAGCCTGTCCCACAAGCTCTAGTTAAAGAAAACATCTACATCAGACTTTTCGTTTGCCAATATATTCATCGCTGGGTGTAATGTAACCACAAGGTGTATTCCTTCAGGTTTACGGTGTGTTTTCATCTGGCTTGACGTGTGACTAAATCACCAGTCGTTCTTTTGCCTACATTTGGCACATATTAATTTTAGCTCCGCGCTTCCTCTTGTGGAAGTGCTTTCCTTCTACAGCGAAGCGGTGAGGTGAGAATGGTGGCTGGGGGGTAGGGGGGGGGTGGGGTCATGGTAAAGCTGGGTCACTGGGGATCCATTACTCAGTTTCCAGGGTTGCGACCCTAATTGCCGGCTTTCCCGTGCGCAGGAAGCGCCCACGAGCCCAACTGCTGGTGGTTGCTGTTCCTATCCCGTGAAAATGACAGCCCGTCGTCTTCTGCGTTAGCGGTGAGGCTAACGTGCTGCTCCTCAGGCTAAGCGTACCAGCCTGCGCTTTTCCCTTCTTCCTCCCCCTCTGTCCCATACAGTCCTGACACCCAAAGTGGCTTTTTGCCACATTATATCCTTCCTCGCTTCCAGTTTCCCTTCACTTTAAAGACTGCAGATTCATTTCTGGGAGTGATGACGTCTAATGCATCCCTCAGGACGTATGTAGATCCCTCTCGCGTGACATCGTGTTCCAGGTGACGTAAGAAATCGATGTGGATTAACAGGAGCGCACGCTGCAGTGCTACGCTGCATAAAGAAAAGCTCTTTGTCATGCCTAATGTTATTACAGTTTTGCTGTTTGACTGCTTGGGACAAGTCTGCAGTCAGTGAATCAGGCGAAAGGCGATTCATGTATTTATTCATTGGCTGTAAGATACGACAGGTCTAGAAAACGACTGAGGCATAGTTGGACTGGCCATTTTTCTCCTGTATCTTATTCCAGGTTGACCGCTGTTCCACGCAATGCTGATGGTGCATTGAAATAAAGGGCAGGAGGAGGTGAGGGCACCATGGGCGACGGAGGACCCTCGCATGCCGAGGGCAACGCCCTCCTCAAGGCCGTCTTCCAGGGCAAGCTGCGCCTGACCCGCCTCCTGGTCGAAGGGGGCGCCTACATCAATGAGGGCAACGAGCGCGGCGAGACCCCCGTAGTCGCAGCCTGCCTAGCCAGCCACGAGGACCCCCAGAGCCGCCACAAGATGGTGCGCTACCTCCTAGAGAAAGGAGCCGACCCCAACATCCCCGACAAGACCGGGCGGACGGCATTGATGCACGCGTGCGCCGGGGGGGCCGGTAAGGAGGTGGCGGCCTTGCTCCTGGAGTACGGGGCAGACCCCAGCCTCAAAGACTACTCCGGATCCTCAGCTTTGGTTCACGCCATAAACAAAGGCGACCGAGAAACCCTGCAGATTCTCCTGGACGCCTGCAAGGCTAAAGGCAAGGAGGTCATTATAATCACCACCGACACATCTCCGTCAGGCACCAAAAAGACCAGGCAATACCTCAACTCACCCCCCTCCCCAGGAGTGGCCGACCAGCTGCCCCCAGTTTCCTGTATGTCCCCCTCTGAGGTGGAGATCCGTACGTCCACCTCGCCGGGAACCGAGAAGGAGGAGGAAGAAGGAATTTTCAAATTTGCCGTCACACCTGCTTTACCTCTGGCGTCTACTCGACCCCCCGGAGAGAAGAGGGCCCCCCCACGCAAGCTGCTTAAACGCTTAAACTCAGAACCATGGGGGCTGGTGGCCCCGTCGGTGCTAAGTGGGGCCGCTAAGGACAGGGGAGACGGGGACCTGCAGGAAGAAGAGAGGGTGACGACGGAGATTAATGGCCTGTCCATCTCCGGCCCCGGACGGCCCGCCTTATCCCGTAGGCACAGCATCGAGACCCACGACCCCTGCTCCCCGAAACTCATTGACCGATCTTGCTCTGAGGATTGTGCTACCCTCTGTGGCTCATCCTGGGCAGACAAGGTGCAACAGCACCAGACGCTCTACCGCAGGAACACCGCACCTGAATCCCAAGAGACGACTGCACAGGTTCCAGTGACCATCCGGGGCTTAGCCCATCCGAAACTAACCCGAATGGAGCATTACGAATCAGACACGCACCTGTGCCCCGAGTCCATCCCGGGTTCTCCAGATTCTGGCCGCGTGTCAGTGGAGCGCCGCAAGTACAACGCCTCACCGCTCTCCCTGCTCACCAGCTCTTCCCGGGAGTCTTTGGAGAGCATTCCTAACTCCGTGTCTCCAATCACCATGCGGCGCCGGCCAACAGGGCTCTTGGAGCGCCGGGGGTCCGGTACCCTGCTCCTAGACCACATCTCTCACACCCGGCCTGGCTTCCTGCCCCCGCTCAACGTCAACCCCCAGCGGCCCATCCCCGACATCCGGGCCAACGGGAAGCCCACTTCCCCGATCAATTCGGGGCACAAGATCTTGGTGCCGGTGGCCCCTACGTCTCCAAAGCGTGGGCCTGACTTCAAGATGAAGAAGAAACTGATGAGAAGACATTCCATGCAGACAGAGCAGATGAAGCAGCTGTCCACCTTTCAGGAGATCCTGGCCGAGAAGGTGATAGAGTTTACTGTGGACTGAAGTGGATTGGGAGAAAGGTCTGAACCTTAACAGGGGAGTGTTTTGGGGGGTGGGGAGGGATGGGGACATCAAAATCAAGGGGCTGAGATCGAGGTCCCTTCAAATGAAAGTAGAGATTATCCATTCATTCTAAATATTATTCAGTGCTTCTCAAACCCAGAGCCGCTATTCCTTCGGAAGATGGCAGCCCTATTTTTGTGCTAATGCAGATGCTCGACTTGTTTCCTTCAGCCTGGGTGACCCAGTTTGCTGGGGAGTGCTGCTCTTTTGTGCAGTGCAGGTCTGAACCTCCGTTATCGCAGCGCTGTTGCAGGCGGATGTTGCGTTCCAGCCTCTGCGGGTTATTTGCCACATGTCCACTTTGGCTAAGCTTTCTAGCCCGTTCTCTAAAACAGAAGGCTTTTGCTCTTGTTCCTCACGTGAATTCATGCACACTACATGTAGGTCGGAGCGAGAGGAAAAACCGGCGCTCATATAGATTGAACAAAACAGAAAGACGTGTGTTAATGAATTGTTGGGAGAGATGCGTGTTCTCATCTGTCTAAAAAAAGGGAAAAGACCTTTTTCCTGCCTGATGATCAGTTATTTTATTCATTCACTTTATCTGAGTGAAACATGACGGTGGTTAATAGTTATCTTTAACTTGACATGATCACGCCACATGAATATCTATTTGTTCATATGCACTACATTCTTTATTTATAGTAACCCATTACCGATACTAGTAAACATTTCTTCATTAATATTCCATGATTATTGTAATATTTCACTTGAATTCATTCTGTTTCACCTTTACCAATTACCCATGCCCAAACTTTTTAGAGGAAGACCGAATGACTAAACATATTTTCTAACGGACATATTTATTAATTTGACTGAAGTGCAATTTACCTATCTCAAAATTCCAAAGAAATTTAGTATGCTGTATGTCAGACCCATACAGGGCTGATATATGAACTGATAGAAAAAAATGGATCAAATGAAAAACAGAATATAAACAATCTTCCTAAATCAATGCACATTTACGATGATTGTGATGATATGATAGGTTTTAGTACAGGTATGATGTAAATATTGTATCTCCCTATGAAATTATTTGTGATTTATATATGAGTTGTACATGTGCAATATTCTGTGCTGCTTTATCAAGTATTTAATTTCACGTAACTCTGGATGTAAAGTGCTCCTTTCCAATTTGATGGAAACAATGTCATGCAAACCAAAAACAAGCTGGTAAAGAAATCATAAATCCAAAAATCTAAAAGCTATTGAAGTAATTTGTTGTAGTTCTGAAAGCTGAACATTGAAGAGGCCAAAAGTGCATTTTTGTTGGTCTTCTTAAAAAGAAAACGAGCTAAAGCAAACTGTCTCTGAAACACACCCAACGGCGTCTGTTGCAGGAATATTAATTTCTCTAAATATTTCTGTCTCAAGGAAATATTCCATGTAAGTGCTGTAAGATATAGTGTTCAATTGCTGTAGTTGTGCTGCATTAGAATATTACAACTGACCTATACAGAGATATTTTTGTATGCCAGTTATAAAATGGCCGACCAGATCATGTGACAAAAGGTATAGAATTTACAATATACAGCGTTAGTCATGCATTTTTTTATGTTTACTACATCAAATGAGAAGGCTAGTGAACCGAAAATCAATGGAACCTTACAGCTTTTGCTCGATTTGTTATAAATGTCTTAATATTATCAAACATTCTTGTGTGAAACTTAAATAATGTACGTTTTGATGCACTACAGTATCTTAGATTATGTTTCAGTCATCAGATCAGGTGAAATATGGCTGTGTGGTTTGGGCTGTGAAATGTTTGTAGGTCTTAATATACATATTAAGCTTTAGGATTGGAGCAACAACTAAAGTGTTTTCAAAAGTACAATTACTTAATCGGTCACTGAAAATATTTTTAAAAGCTTAAAATCTAGTGACATAAAAGGTTAAATTATATAAATTTTGTTGTCAGTTTGATATCAATAAGATGATGATCTAGGGTTTCCGTAACTGCGCAGAGATCAGTGCCTAATATGTGGACAGTGAAGGGTGGCTGAATGAATGTTTGCTGATTATGAATAAAGCAGGTGAAGTATAATCCCAAAGGAATACTCTGCGGAATGTGATCTGACATGATCGAAGGCTGAATTACACATCATTCAGCTGTTACACTCAAATGTGTGATTCAGTTCTTGGACCATGTTAAACATTAAATAATTATGAATATCAATTTTCACATATATAGGCATATATATGTGTGTGTATATATAGATCATATATGAGAACACCATTTATTAAGATATCAATTTGTGTTCTTCCAAGTGTCTATAATGTTACTGTTTGATTGACCATGAGGAGTGTTAATTTAGTGATGCTCTGTTTTACAAATCAGCATCGTAAACACACTACAGCAAAGCAATATATTATATTATAACCATCTGATAATTCACCATTTTTGTTTCCTATACCATTGCCTGGATGTTCTCTATATTTCTATAGTAATTCAAAATAAAAAAAATTATATATATATATATGTCTTAACTGATGTAATAATTATCTCGCAAAGATGTTCCAACTCAAAAAATATATATAAAAAATCAAACAGAACAGCCGTAGGTATAGAACATAAAATATCTATATGAAGTTGAGACTAAGTGTAGAGTAGTTATATTTGTGCATTCCGATCAACTGTAATTACTCTGAATTTGCCAGCTGTAAGTCAAGGGTCACCACTAGTAATAAACCCTAAATCTGATCTTAGAAATGTGTTTTGTGGAATAGTGCCTAAATGTTTGATTTGGTCATAGTGAAAATTTAAAAAGAATGTGTTTTATTCTATTCTACTGTCTTGCCAAGTTAAAGAATAGTAGATATTTCGGGCTTACAATATTGTGATTTTCTCTGTCTGGAATGTAACACAGTGGAGATAGTGAAAATTAAAATAATTAGTCAGTTACTTTTCAACAGCTAATGACATCTCCTTTTCCATCAAGATATTAAAGCTATACCCACTGCTTCACTGTTGTGTATAGATGCACCACTTTGTCAGCTGCTTTCAACAAACAAGTATGATAAACACCCTGAATCCATTACAATTCAGCATAACTCCGACCCAAACGTTAACACTGAGAGCAGGCTGCTCTGCATGCCGACAGCTCACCTAAGATTTCATACCGCCATGACATAGTGCCAGTCGCTCCTGCGGAAGAGCATTTTGATGAGTTTGACATCACATCCTGTTCCCTACAGCCTGGCTTCACACCTCAGAATGACACTCACAAGCAGGCTTGTCATGATGCTGCACGTATTTTCTTTTTTGGTTCCCTCAGTTCTCTGTATCTGAAAGAAGAAGAAGAAAAAAAAAAGGAGTTATTCTTTCGATGTACTGGAAATAGAAATATTCCTGAGAGGTAAATATTGATTCGGGGCCAGGAACAGCTGCTTAAAATAAATCGAAAAAAATCAGTGGTGGGATTTTCTTCTTTGCACAAAATACCACTCACTTCTGCTCAGAAACCTTCTATGTTTTGATCTGCTATGCAAAAGCCCTGATATGCTTCAATAGATTGATTAAACACTTTAAGAGAACCGCAAAACCTTTACACCAGTTCACTATGATACAAGACCGCTGTCTCTTGTACAGGTTACCCTAGGATGACACAGTGCTGCGCTGCATCACCGACACAGAGACGTAACCGGCGCACCAACAGCTACATTTACGTTAACATGCCGGACAGGACAACACGAAAGTCTGATTTCGTTGGGGCGAAATGGCAGAGAGCTAGCACAAGGGGGGGGGTGGTCCCGGGTCCAGGGATGACATTCCCTTGTGGTTTCTCTATAGTGAAGGTGTCCAGCCTTTCCAGACACCAAATGGTCACGTGCGTGTAGGCTCACCTCGCAGTTGAAAATGTGTTCTGGTGGGAAAACGTGCTTATTATACTACATAGGTAGGAATCAAAAGATGTAAATCCGAAACACAGGTTGCAGGAAGGAAGTATGCATTTTATTTTATTTTATTTTATTTACAATAACAAGAAAGGCAACTTATTTCTTTTGCCGTTTGTTGCCGTGTTCCATAATGCTATGACACTGAAGCGCTGTTTGTATGCTGGAAGCCAGACATCATTCCCGGTGTCCCTGGTCTGTTTCTTTGTCGTGCGAGTCACTTTCAACATCAATAAAGTTATTTTACAATCAATACCATGTTTATTTTTTCCTATTTTTAGGGCATGCAATTATAATTTACAATTTTTTAACTTAGCAGATACGTTTATGTTAAGCAATGTGCATTTGAAAGCTGGGCAAGATATTGCCCAGAGCTCTGGGGGGCGATGGTGAGTTCACTTTGCTGACCTCAGGATTCAACCCGGCATCCTTCTGATCATAGGCAGTGTGGATTCAAACCGGCATCCTTCTGATGATAGGCAGTGTGGATTCAAACCGGCATCCTAATGATGAGAGGCAGTGTGGATTCAAACCGGCATCCTTCTGATGATAGGCAGTGTGGATTCAAACCGGCATCCTTCTGATGGTAGGCAGTGTGGATTCAAACCGGCATCCTTCTGATGATAGGCACCGTGTCCTAATCCAGGCCCCGCCACCCCCTACTGGCCTACCTTGCGGTTCCAACATGTCCGTGTGGTCAAAAGAGTTATTGTGATGATAAACAAATTGTGAGAAGGCTAAAATGGACGATGCCGCAGGACACAAACCCAGCAGCGGTGCGGGAAAACACTTCTGGCGGAAAGGCTGTTTTGGGAAGGCAATGGCAAAATCTTCATTGTAAATTCGCAAGCTATTTGCATGTGGGCCTGCTCTTGAAATTAGTAATGCCGAGGAGCCTTTTCCTTGCGAGGAGAGGATCCTGTTTTGTATGCATTGGATCATAATTTATTACAATGAAACGTTCTTTGTTTGGCACCCGGTGATGACAAGCGCGCAGACAGGGCCCTGACCCTGAAGCCACTCAATTTACAATTAAATTTAGCTCACCGGCCTCCCAGTCATTTGTAATTCTTTGCTGCAGCCTCTCTAAGTTCCAGCTTAATTGTGTACCGTTGAAAGTCATTGGCTAAATGTTCCAGGAGAAACGAAAAGCCGCCCAAAAAAGGTATTACTTTAAGCAGACTAAATATTTCAGTAAACCTGAATCTTCTTTTGACTGCTGTCCTTGCTGACGGTGTGGGGAAGGATGGCTTGGTTGACACTATTGTGCAACAGTCCCACAGATCAGATGATAGCCTAGTTGTGGGTTGCCAAATGCTAACTGTAAAACCCCACAAAATGGAAGGATTTGATCATTGCTCCTCTGAGGAGAGTCAACCAGGAAATACAGACTTTGGAACGACAAAAACCGAGGTTAAAAGGCAACTAATGAGCCAGTAGCCAAGGTCCCTGCTCTTTCCCAGACCATAATAGTCACGCCGCTTCTCTGCTCTGAAGAGTGAATACTGTTCTCTTCTCCATAGTAACCTCTCCGTTTTTCAGGTCAGGCTTTTCTCTGTTTTGAAATCCCAGGCTCCCGTTTTTTGCTTACGGGCATATTCTAATCTGCCAAATCTGTTTCTTCTCTCTCCTTTCAATTCCATTGGTGCCGAAGAGAGGCTTACCTCCTGAGCAGGAGCCCTCATAACACCTTGGTATCTCACATCCCCTCTCTCCTGGAGTGACTGCCGACAGCACCGACAGCGGCTTCCGGGCTGCCGCTCGCAGCTCCGATCTCTGCCTCGGGATGCAGATGCAGTTCCCAGTTTGCCCCAGTCCTTGCTGGTTTGTAATTACGCCCGTAATTCGTTCGGCCTTTTAAATACTCCGAAGCTGACCGCGCGGTTCTCAGAATCCCCCCTCACATTCCAAGTCGCTTGCAGGCAGGTGGGCCATTCGCTACAAACACTGGGAACAAAAAGAGCAGGACTGGGAGGAAACTTACATGCCTTTTCATTCTCTCTAATCATTCAATAGACAACAATATGCAGGGAAAATAGACACCCGTAGTCAACAGTACCAGTAAATCTACTCTTTTTGCAACTGAAATTATTCCATACTATGAGGTACAATAAATAAATCGATAAGAGCAGAGCATTTCATATATTGTAGTGTAAGCGGACAAGTTCATATTTAGAAGGAAGTGAACCTGTGATTGGAAATATAGCGGCTTTCATCAGTAAGTATAAGATGCACATCTATCTGAAGGGTAGGTATCTTTATGTGGAGGGATTTCCAGTGCAGAACATGAGTACTTGCCTGTCGGGGAAGGGGGGGGGGGGTTCTGCCTTTAATGATAATAACGGTGATGACATTTTATTGCAGTGTTTCTCAGACCAGTCCTCGGGGACCCCTACAGGGTCGCCGTTCTTGCTCCCGCCCAACTCTCAGGGAATCGGAGCCCATCTGGGGTGCAGCAGCGATCCTATGAGGGGCAGCATGTGGATTGGTGGGCTAAACCTGAGAGCCTGTAATCAGAAGGTTGCTGGTTCAAACCCAGCCTCGGCATGTCTGTGGGTCCTTGAGCAAGACCTTTAATGCTAAGTTCGCTGGGTGCTGCTATGGGCAGCTGCCCTTCGCGGACAACTTACTCTACAACAAGCAAGTTGAGGGAGGTATAAACACAATTTCCCCGTAGGGACCAATAAAATATCAATTACTAGTAATTCCCTTTTCACCCTAACCCCAACTTGCTCTCTATGACACACAGACACACATGTAGGTGAGAGTGAGTCTGGCAGCCAAGGACAGCCACCTGCAGCAGCGCTCCCGAGGCTGTGGGGGGGGTTAGGGGCCATGCTCAGCGGCCCCCGGACCGGCACAGAGGCTTACTCTCCCGAGCCTCGCAGCGAGTTAAAAATTAAAACAAATTACAACATAGACACTGACTTAAAAGCAGGCAAAGGGAAGCCATCCTTACAGAGACCCCAAACCCAGCGCGGACAGTCCAGTTCTGTCGAGCTGACAGCAGGGTTGACATATGATAAAAAGGGGACTGTGGGCTAACTCCGCCCTCGTGACCTCTCAGCTGTAAGCCCCTGTCAGTGTGCCGATCGACACTGCCAGCCCATTCCTGTTTTTCTGTAAGGGGCACTGAATAAACACCATTCTCCTGTCTCCAGGCTTCCTACATCGCGGCCAGGTCTAAATAAAAACTGTACAAAGACAGCCTGCCCCCTCAGCATCTGTAATACTTTGCAGATGGCCTCGGCTGCAAATGCATTTCACGGATCCGTGCAGCAATATTAACAGTAATAAAAATACGCGCGATGTGACTGACTACGCGAAGCTGCCGTTTGCCGCGCTTTCAATCCGAAAAGGTCGCCCAAACAATGCTCGCTGGTGAGAATGATGAAGGCAGGTTTCGGTGCAGCATTTTAAAAGCGTCGGAAATGGGAGGAGGAAAGAAATCGTGCCAGCATGACTGAAATGGCCAGCATGACTGAAATGGCCAGCATGACTGAAATGAAAAGAGGCAAGCTGAGAAAACAGGGACAGCAAATTGGCTTAATTTTGGCTGCATTATACCAATGCAGTAACGCAAAAGCTGTATGGGGAAAAGATTAGGTGTTTTTCGGCCTGGCAGGCTTTTCGCTACGACCTCTCCTTAAATGGCAAGTTGGAGCAATTGTATTTTCCTGTCGTTTCACCCCCCACATAATGCAATTGAAAAGCTCTTCTGATGACAAGATTAAAGATGCCCAGTACAAGCGCATTCGTGTTTTTCAGCCAGGGATGGACTGGCCATCTGGCACACAAAGTCTTTTCCCCATAGACCGACAGATATGTGGGCTGGCAAAATTTGTCGTAGGGGATGCCTCATCAGCAAAAGCCATCCCTCGACACTGTGGGAGACCCCAGAGGCCAACTCTGATTTAAGCGAATTTTCTCATTTATCATTAGAATTTATTTAGCAGGCATATTTATCCAAAGTGGCACACATTTTTTTTAGAATTTATTTAGCAGGCATATTGATCCAAAGTGGCACACATTTTTTTTAGAATAAAGCAAGGACTGACTCCCTGAAGCATTTGGGCCTTGCTCAAGGGGCCAATAGTGAAACCACTCTACTGACCATGGGATTTGAACCACCAATCTCCTGATCAGAACCACAGCATCCTAACTCTAGCCAAACAACACTGCACATGCCAGCACTACAGTTATGAAGAGTTTTAGATCCCTGACAAATTATTCATAATGGACCGTCTGCTTACCTCAAACTGCAAGAAAAACAAGTGCTTAAAGCAATTATGTGCGAGTGTGAGACTTGTGCACAGGATATCTGAGCATGTCTGGTGCTTCTATAAAACTACCTAATGCTTTTTCAATGTCAAGAAGGGCACAGGGGAACAGCCTAGATGGGGGGGTCACTAAGTCATACAATACTCACATACTACATTCATTTCTATAGGCATAAACCTAATCCCAATTATGACAGCCTTAACCATACGTAGCCAAAATACAAAGCTACTGGCACATTTAGTTTTTTTTCCTTTCTCTTTTTACTGCATTCACAGATTTTTATGGGCCGACAAAATGTCACCAAAGGTGAAAATTACAGTTTCTTCACATTGTGGAGATATTCAGTCCCCACAATGTAATATACACATGACTATACACCCACGTGCGCATGCGCACACGCAGACAGGTTCAAATCCTACGCCTACCAATCCTGGGAGTTTAAGGCAGGAGTGTTACCAACTGAAATATGTGTATGGCTTCCAAAAAGGTTTAAATTTTCCTCTGAAATAAATTCTGCCATCAATAGTCATTATCTCGACGATGGCTATTGAGCCGTAGAGGGAACCTGGCAGCTAACGTTCGGTTACTGTAAGGGCTGTATAACGCACGGTGGTGATGTCAGTAAAATGCTGAAGCCTCTTAGGCAAAGCCCTTACATTTGCATTGCTTAGCAAGTCTCGCTCTCCTGGGACTCGTAATGTCATAATTCTCTACAGTACATGCTGTACCAACTATTATTTTATCTTTTTTGAATGGAGTGCAGTTCCAATCGTCACATGCATTTCCAATGACATAGCTCATTTAAACTTTAGTTTTATAGCAAACACTACCACCTGGTGGTAACATTTGAAATGGCAACATCATATTTAAAAAGTGTCTTGCGCATTAACAGACCACAGCCGTACAGTAATGCATTCGTCTCTTAATAAAACATAAGACATTATGTATATCAGTGTACCGCCATTAAACTACCGCAATATACATTATATTTAGCATTATTTATGCTTCAGACGAAGAACTATTTGCGTCGTCTTAATTACGTAGGTCTATTTGCAGACTTTCTATGCAGCATGCGGTCAACATTCCACACATCTGACAGTATCTCCTTACACCTTACTTCACTTATTCTTGACAAATACCGAGATGCTGAGAAACGGAAGTCCAAACAAAAGGAAGAGGACAAAGGACGGCAACGAGAGAAGTTTGATCCGCACAGAAGGAAAACTTCAGAAAAGCAAGGTTCAGCTGTTCGGAGCGGAACCTTTCAAATGTTTCGTATTTTGCATACAGATTAGTGCCTTCAAAAGAGCATCTCATTCATTATTAATCGGTCCAATGCAGCAGAAACCAAATGTGAGCAAATCACTACGGCCAGGCAATACCAAATCCGAAATCTACGTATGTAGTGTAACAAATTACACATAAAATTTCTATCGTTTTGATTGCTGATATTTACCCATATGTTTATTACATTTTATTACTGTTAGGCTATTTTATTTATTTATTCAGCTATTTTTCTTGAGGCTTCATCTCAATGTGAAACATTGATACTTGACGTCTGCATACAGGATATGACTAGGATGAAAAATCAGCCCTGGCTTTGCGGAAGCTCGCGGGAAATTTTGCTGACCCAGGTACCATCAGCCCACCGAGATAACTGCTATGCTAGACGGCCAGTCCGGCCCTCTCCGTATATCCTGAGAACACTCTCACGTCACAGGATGCAAGACTCAAGGCCCGAGGTCTTTTATTGGCCACCGAGTTCTTCAAGAACATTCACACGACAGACAGCTCACGTGCAGCAGTGCAGTGAAAACAGGCAACTCTAACGTTTTGCAACACGTAAATTACAGGGGAAAGAAGCATTGCAAGAAGGCCATGTCTAGTTAATATTGATGCAGAAAAATCGTTTGAATCTGGGAGCTAGTGTCTTGATGCCGCAATACTTTTACCATAATATACTAATAACCAAGCAAAGCTACTAGATAGGAGTAAATATTCAGTGATATCCCAGGGCTGCAGGAAATCCACACAGTATGGTACCATAACAAATGCAGTATAAAAACTGTGATCATTGAGTCATTGCCATTCAAACAGAATAATCAACCAGCAATAAATAAAATAGCTGAAAGCAAAGCCATTCATAGATCTGCACATCTATTTTCTTTCATTAAAATATGTTAACCAGGGGTACATGTTGCAGAATTTGTCTTACCTCAAACTCTCTCCAGCATTCTGCCAGGTCTGGTAACCTATTTAGATAATTATATCATTATAAAAGTATTCACTTTTTTATGTAAAGGCCAATTGTTCAGAATAATTGTTGTTTTTTTCGTTGCTTAGCAACACTATTAAACATTTCCCATTTACATGACTAGATACTTTGCGGAAGCAATTCCGACTAAGCAAATCTCTTTGTAGCAGTAAAACAGAATAATTACCAGTAACAATTCAAAATAGGAAGAAAAACTAAAATCAGTCAGTAATCCATCTATAAAATACACTGATGCAGTTGCTCTTCTTAAATCAACAAGTACGTTACACGTAGTTTTGGCTAGAAATAAAAATGTTAAGCCTTAACAAAAGAGTAAAAGACCAAGCAGCATGGACTTTCGTAATACTCTGGCAAAACTGGATCGTAAAAAACTCTACAGCTGATGTCGGCATATTTTGTGAAATCATGTGAAAACCATGAATTTTGATGGTCCTGTGAATTTCAGGTGACTGGGGGAGAAGTGTTGGTTTGTGGGAATCTTCAAAGATGGTAGAATTTCCCTACACCCTGAGGAAATATTAACAACAATCCTTCAAGGCACTCATAGAAGAGACTGATTCATGTGAAAGAAAATAAGAAAATGGATGGACAGATGGAGGGATGGATGAAATGGAGCAAAAACAACTAAAAAATCCCAGACCTTAGACAAAGCAGAGCAGCCACACACACGAAGCACATCCCTGCAAAACACACACACACACACACACAAGAAGCACATCCCTGCAAAACACGCGCACACACACAACAAGAAGCACATCCCTGCAAAACACACACACACACACACGTTTGTAATCCCATCTTTGTGTGAATCCCATCCATTCATTTCTATGTGAAAAACACTCTCTCTCTACACAAACACATACACACAAGAAGCACATCCCTGCAAAACACGCACACACACACAACAAGAAGCACATCCCTGCAAAACACACACACACGTTTGTAATCCCATCTTTGTGTGAATCCCATCCATTCATTTCTATGTGAAAAACACTCTCTCTCT
>JABFEB020000132.1:14690171-14709894 GCA_019775895.2 Stomatorhinus ivindoensis
AAAACAAAACAAAACAGCACACAATAAGCCAACACGGTGAACTATATACATTTTAAAATTAAAATATAACTAATAGAGCTTTTGGTGCCCACTATTTCAGCATTGTTCTGAAACGTCTGTACTGATGAGTTGCATATCTAGTAACAGCTGGACGTTACATTATTTACTATTGTCTTGCCGAACAGGGTGGAAAGGGGGAAAATAGAATGCAAAAATGTCGATCAAGTGAATCCAGCCCTTCTGAACTATTCAGCTTTATTTGAGGTGACGCGTTAGATGCAAACTACTGGATTCTGCATATGAATAATACAAAAGCCAGTGCTTTAGGCATTGCATGTCAATGGTCGCCATTTGCGTGCACACGAAACAAGTTCAGAGAGAGAGAGAACACGTCTCCACTTACGTAAATGGCTGAAGCATTTTTTTAATTGTACAACCATCAGTTCCTCCGGAGGTATACACTTGGCGCTCTCGGTTATATTTTTTTAACCTAAAATTTAATTCCCCGCTGCGATCGTTATCAGCCAGATTCGCTCCTTTGAGTTGAAGTGTCAGTATTAGGATCGATTAAAGGCATAATATTAGTGCACGTTTCGGGTTCACATCGTGCCCTCTATGCCGCTACTGTACTCACGCAGCCGAGACGCAGGGCTTTCTCGGCCAATGTGAGTTAACCCCTAGAGACTCGAGATGAAACAATGAAACCGATTCCGCTCCGTAAATGTAACTATTTTAATTCTATTCGCAGATCTTCTTACCCTGTCGTGAAACATGTGTCTCGAGATTGGACACATTACTGCATTTCTGCGTTTAACTAACGGACTTCATGTGCGGGGATTTTATCCCCATTTTCCCCCTTACTTTAAAACGGGGTAGTTGATGCAGCGTCGCAGGCTATCGGCACAACTGACTGACTCTGCACCATAATTTTCTTCTCGTATCTAATCGGCCAGTCTCATCCACGCACATGCGGCCGTAGCCGGGAGCTGCCGATCATATCGAATCGGGCTGTTAAACTTGGCGAGCGAATGGTGCCTAATTTTGTCGGCGAACAGGCCCCGGCGAAAACCTCGGACTCACCTGACTCTGGTTAACCCCGCAGGTTCCACCGACTCCGGGCTCGCTCTCCGATCGTGAACCGCTGCAGCAGATCCTCACGACCAGTCCCCGGCACCGGCAGGCAACACAAAGGCGCTGATTGGGCCTCGACGAGCGCTCATCCCACTCGGTGACTGCACAGACAGGCGGGTTATTGGTCGGCGGCTGTGTCGGAGACGCGCCCCTATTAAGGTGTGTGTTGTTGTCTGTGTCTGGAGGGGAGGGGACAAGAAGCGGTAAAATGATGGGAATTAAATGGGTTGTTATGCCCGTCGTGTCGGCAGCATAAGCTTACCATGACAGATAAATTGCGGACAGCCATGTTTACTCTCCCCCTCCTCTTGCCTGGCCTATTGATCGGATTCCATTACAATGATTCGGTCCACTGCTGCCAAAAACGAACTTTTCTGGACCCCAAAACCGTAAAATTTCGAAAGTATTGTTTGACTTTCGACTAGTACTACTTGGTTCTTCTGTTTCAGAAAGCTTTAAATTCACAACTTGTTTCGAAATGACAGTGATGGTTAGGACGCCCAGAGGATAGTATACAACATATCCATAATAAGGATTAAGCAGCATAAACTTTATTCTACATAAATACCGGCAATCTCTTTATATCTTAGGAAAGTATACAAAACCATTGACATTCCTTTAGTTTGTTAGGATGACATATGGCGTCAAAAAGTAAAGACTCGGTCAAAATTAATCGTCACTGATCGTGGTCCATTTCAGTCATAATTCATTTGAAAATTATAATTCACAAGGTGACAATTCGCTGTCATTTTTCTTGAACGCACCATGTTTCGCAAATATATTTGTTGATTGTATATAAATAGGCCTATTTACGGTAACTATGTACACGTTACACTAAGCTAATCAGTGGATTATTATTTTGACTACGGTCGGCCGCTGTATTATGTTGGTAACTCAAGGGCATTATTGAAATGCGATAAGCGAGTATTTCCATCGGCATGTAGATCCTACTCCAAACTGACATACGACCGGCCTACACCTCATCATAGCCTATAGTCCGTTTTTTAAACACGGCCAACTTTCCCTAGGAATTTCGCCGCACTCTTAATCTTGTATTTTACCTCTGAAAAGGTTTCACGGCTTTTGCAGCATTTACACATATAATCCCGATTCACTTGCTTATTTGTCTTACTACATACTGGACGTGCACCATTACAGGATTTGTTTGGAAAACATACCGTGAATAAGAAATGAGGAAAGCAACACATACGCTTAATTTAAACACTTACACAAGAGTACAAAAGCGTGCACGCGTAAAATATTAACGATTAAAAAGAAAATGCTTTTGTCTTCGTATTGTGTATCGTGCCCTCTAATGGTCATCTGGAGGCGTTGCGTTCTTTGATCGGCCGCTTAGGGGCCGGTTCGCGCTCATTACAGTGTAACACAGGGTTAATCCTGGTGGAATAGTGCGTATTGAATTCCGTTGCGGGATTTCCGACCGACCAGCTTTGAAAATGACTGCACGCTGCCACGGTGTTACTGTGCATCTAAGATGTCCGATAGTCACCACCAAGGATAGGCTGAAGGAGGGACGGCAATGGGAATGAACTCTGAAGGGCTCATCACATGATATGCAGCGACATGTCGCGCAATAAACTTGTATTTTGCATCAAAATGGTGACTTAACACTAATTTGCATCACTACTTCAAACCGTTTCTCACCTAGTAAGGGAATAAGACTTTGATCTGAAAAGGTTCGCCACAATGTCAACACATGGGCGGGAAGTGTGCTTTTGTTGTAACAAAACAGCTTCAATCATTTTGACAGTGGATATGAGTAACCAGTTTATATAACCAACTATAAATAAGAAAAAAGGAAAATAAACTTCTACACTGTTTTCAGAAGTTTATTTAAGTTACAGCAATAGATTAAAATAGCAAGACAGAAAATATTTACATTGACCATAAAATCTAAAGATGGCATAAACAAACTCAGGTTAAATAGGTCCATGTATAGTCGTCGTCCCCCCCCCCAGGTCCCCTCAAGGTCCAAGCCAAAGGTTTCCCATTTCTGCTGATTTCTGCCCAACAGATTTAGACCCAACGGAAGCTACAATCAAAGGAAGTTCTCATTCACAGCTATCATTTCCTTTAACACAGCGAAACAGAAAAATCTGACGACCAACCGAACATGTCAAAGATAAATCGGGAGTATAGGGACCAAGGTTAAAACAGCAAATAGGTTTGCCCATTGAAGCCACGGACAATCTAATCTTACTGGATTGTACACAATACATGCCATTTGGAGTGCTTCCGTTTAAGCCATATCGTAACATAACGCATGCAAAGTCTGGGATTAAAATGCACTGCCAAATTAAAATGAAAGAACTGAAAATTCACTATTCAGCAAAGCCTGAGTATTAAGTACTATAAAACAAGCATCAGTTAGTAAGGCAAACAGTAACGGTTTCATGTATCAAAAAAATTTGAATTCTGGTACGGTGAAATCTAATTTATATAGCTCCTTAGAGAAAAATAATTTGTCCAAAATATTGAATTTTCTACTACTTAAAATATTTTTAAATACCTTAAAAAAACCAGACCTCACCCCTAAATATGGCTTGCATTCCTGTTAAATGACAGTGACACATGATCGGAAAAAATTAGACACCTCATTTCAAACAGGGTGTGGTGCAGTAATCAGTGTTACAGTTTTATATTGCTTTTTAAAGAAAAATGACTATGCATCACCATCCCTCTCGTGCGACGGCCTTGCCTTACTGGTTAGCACCCGCCTGGACTTCCCTTCCCCAGAATTGTTCATCTAAGTGCACTTTTCAGCAGGCCAGGCTTATACTGCCTAGGGATTGTTTGTATACTGTTTCCGGCCATTTTCATTTCTCTGCCCCATACAACAATGAATGACCTTTATTTACACCCCCTCCCCAAAAAAACAGCAACGGGGAGGGATTAACTATGGGGCACTTGGCACATGAAGGCGTGTCATACACCAGAGCATTATAAGCCTGGTAGCCCCACCCAATGGTAAACACACTGTAAATCTCCACATAAAGTCCACGTTTCTCAACTTTGTTTCAAATGTCAGCTGCAATAAATGGCTGATTATTGCATTAGATTATAGTGTGCTTATACATACATTTAGGAATACGCATATATGTATTTGTAAATTAAATATGAAAGAATGAATTCCCCAAGTAACTCCTGTCAACGCCAATAACCGTTCTGTGCTCACAGATGTCGGCAGTGTCTCTGTGGATATACACTGCTCATTTCTTGAAGAACTTCTTGTTGAGGAGGAAGATGAGCAGATTCACGTTGACTTTGGCCTTGTCGAACATCTTCATCACAGCAACCCCCTCGTACTGCAGCTGCAGCAGGTCCTAGACAGACAGACAGACATACAATCGCAGGTGCCGTGTGCGACCGTATGAACAGGACAGGGTGGAAGAAATGACGAAAAGGGACTGATCTCTACCAGCTGATTGTCTCTGAAATGGCTTTTTTGTTTTGAGACTGAATTCACTTTTATTATCCCTTCAGCAGCCTAAACAAAAGTTCCATCCACTGAAGCAGAGGAAGCTGCAATTGAGCGTGTGCTACTTCAGGGAGCCAAAGAGGAAGTACTGTGCACAGCACAGCGTTTTCATACACTGCCTTGATTTCCCCCTTATTTGTGCATGTGGATGAAAACATAGTAGAGGAGGAGGTGGGAAAAGTTCAAAGTAAAGGAACTCCACCTAGTCACCATTTCACCGAGACACATGGGGCCAGATTCTCCCTCCCAGGAGCGTCAAGCATTTTTCTGATAAAATATGACGACGCTGGCATGACTTCAAATTAGCATTTTGGCAAAAGGGACCGTGCTTGAATTCTGCCATCTGGTGCTTGCTCACCTGGTACTTGAGAGGGAATTTCTCCATGTCTACTCCCATGAAGCGGGCCTTCACCAGGAACGTTCCGCCCTCTTCGCTGGGCACGATGTCGAAGATCACGTTCTTGAATCTGAAAACGATCGGATCAGAAATTTCAGGTATATTAAAACCTACCATGCATGCATGGAGGGGATTTTTTTATCATGACCTAGGGACCTGGGGGCATCAGTGGCGAGTTAAACCGCATCTACAGCCTGAAATGTACGGCGGCGGGCGTTGGGGTCTGCACTGACTGCGTGGCTGGCAGGTCCTCGATCTCCAGAAGCACACCCTTCTCGTGGAGTCTCGAGGCGGTGTAGGTAAGGGCTGGGAGCTTGCTCTTCTTTCCACCAGCCTTACTAAAGGATGATAAATAAGAGGACGGTCATTAGCGCGAGGCTGGAACCCCAGTGCGAGCGCAAGGACGGCGAGCCCGGGGACGCCCAGCTGCACCTGCTCTTGGAAGTGAGGTTGTCCAGGCAGGTGGCGATGTACTGGCTGTAGTAATCCACCTGCTCGCTGTGGAAGGAGCTCTTACAGTGCAGGCTGTGCAGCGTCTGCCGCAGCTTGACCAGCTCGGCCTGCCTCCGCTGGCGGTATAGGCGCTGGTGCCGTATGTCCTGCACGAGAGCGGTGGGGAGACTCAGCGCTGGGCTCACGGGGGGGCTCTCGGCGCTCGGACACCCAGCCGGCTCCCGCGCGGCAAGCAGCCGCGATTCAGTTTCACATGGGCGAACCGTTGACCAGAAAAACCCAAGTCTTCATTTCCATTCGATACACTCGGTGGTTATTCTAGGAACACTAATCGATTACAATCTTTTTAGGGCTCTGGAATAAATCATATTCTAAACTAAGTTTACATACTTTCCTCCACTTAGAAAATAAAATAGCACTTTGTCTTGCTTTGTAGAGGTGTGCCAACTTAAACGAATCGTAACTGATTGATACACGTTGTTAAAGAGCTGTGGAGATTCAGCACTGCAAACTGCCTCATACTGGGGGTCAAAATGTGGGCCACCTTGCTCTGCAGCTCTGTGTGTGTGTGTGTGTGTCACCTTGGCGATGAGCTGCAGGATCTGGGCCTCTGCATCTGGGGGGGTCAGCACACCCAGCGCCTCGAGTCTCCTGAGACTGCGGAGGATTTTCCTCTTTTTCTCCTCCAGGGACAGGTTGCCGTCGGCGATGAGGGACTGGTTCCTCTTCATCTTCTCTGGGGTGCGGGCATCGCGCTGAGCTCGTCGCTGCATCATCCAGCAATGCTGCGCCTCCTGAGAGCAGGGGAAGTGGGAAAACGTGCGGCGAGAGGAGAACCATGGGAACGCGACTCAGGATGACGGGAGCAAACGTACCTGGTCCTCCGATATGGAGGCTCTGAGCACTTCGCTTAGCGTCTCTCCAGGCTGAGAGCGGATCACGTCAATGATCAGCTGCTTGGTGCTGTAACACAACACAGGACCATCATTCCTTAGGCCGTCCTCTAGACCAGTGTTTCCCGATCCGGTCCTCAGGGACCCACAGACAGTCCATGTTTTTGCTCCCTCCCAGCTCCCCGTGTGGACTGTCTGGCAGGGAGCTCAGAGGGAGTAAAAAAAACATGGACCAACTCTGTGTCCCCGAGGACCAGATTGGAAAATATGACTCCAGACAGATCTCTGTAACAACCAGACTCATAAGCTAGTTTAACAGAGGTTACCATAACTGCCAGAAATCACCTCACCTAAGCAGGATTCCCCTTGCATCAGGTCGCTCGTCAGAGTTGCGGAAGATGTCGAACTTGCTGGTGAGAGTGAGGGAAACTTCCATCTTGCTGTACTGAGCCAAGATTTGTTCTGCGTTTGGATCCCCAGAGCTGACCACACCCTCGCCTGTCACAACATGCACATATCAGAATGCCATACTTTAGTCCATGTCATTAGCTTACATAACTACTGCTTCTGTAACATCTTCAGTCAAGGGGTCTTTAATTGGCTTAACCCTTTTAAAAATTGTGAAAACCTTTGTCAGACGACGGTACATTTGTCCTGTACAAACCTTTTACTGAATGGAAATCTATCAAGGAATGAGGCCAACCGTATTATAAGCTCGTGTGCTCATGTTCATGTCTATTCAATAAATGGACCATTAAAAGCCACAAATAAGAGAATCTGCAGAGAATAATGGCAAAGACGAGCCTTAATGATGCCTTAGACTAGGCTTACCCACAAGAGCCTGGACAGAAGGTACTGCCCCAAGGTCCTTCAGCAGCTCCAAGAGGGGATCAGAGCGGTCCCAACACAGGGAGTCCTGGTGTTCCAGCAACAGCTACACACAGAAACACCATCGTGTAACGAACAGCTATGCAGACCTTCAGGAGATCCACAGGATGCAGACACAGACCTTGTGGGTGTTTATGAGCTCGCCGATGGAGACGTAGACGACGGGCTTGTTGAGGATAACCATCTCCGAGTACTCGTCCATGTTGAACCGCTCCTCGGGCTCTGGGACGTCACAAGCAGCACGCAGGAACTTGCTGTGACAAACGCACACTAACGTGTTTGTAATTCTCTCTTTTGCGGGGGGACCGTCCATTCATTCATTTCTATAGGCAAAACCCTAGTACTAATTATAACAACCTTAACCCCTACCCAGTCCTAACCGTAACCATTAATAACCAAACAAAATGCCATCTTTAGTTTTATGTTTACAGCTACAGATTTTTATAATATTGACTTTCACCTTGTGGGAAAAATTGTGAGGTATAAAACAGGTTTTCATCACACTGGGGGGAAATGTGGTCCCCACAATGCAATAAATCACACTCTCACACACACAGTGTACTGAAGACTGCAGCCCTCTTATAGCTGTGACTCTGCATGCTCCTCATTAATAAAATGGTCCACTCTGTACAGTGCACTGTGCAGTGAGAGTCTCCAAATCAAACTGCCAGCTGCCACAATCCATACAGTCACCTTAATGGTCACCCGTTACTGGATTCCGTGGATTCGAGATTTCCAGGAAGCGTACATCACTCATACAACATGTTAACGAGCATTGTGGGGCATTACCAGCATGCCATTTACACTGCTATATTTCCCCGCAGAGATTTCCGAAAGCATAAGACAAACCCATCGAGCATAGCTAGCGTATTAAACCTGATGCAAATGTGGATTGGTGGTCACAAATCACGGCGGTCTGTAGCAACAGGGTGATTTTCTTTCCTCATCCTGTTTTTGTTTAAGTCTGAGATGGAGCAGCAGGGAGGCTCAGTGGGTAGAATTGTTGCCTCACACCTGCAGGCTGGGGGGTGGGGCTGCATCTTGCCTTTGCTGTGTGTGCGCAGGTGTGTGTACACGCAGTCGTCCTGCAATCCAAAGATCTCTAAATTGTAACGCATGTGCCGTGCAATAGACTGGCATCCCATTCGGGGTGTAACCCTACTTGTTCCCTATGCTGTCTGGGATAGGCTCCAGGTCCCCGTTCCCTCCCCCTGCCACTGCGACATACGGCAGCCCCGAGCACAGCCACCCCTCACCCGAACTTGAGGTGCGTGACGCTGATGTAGTCGTTGAGGGCCCGCAGATGAGCGCTGTCGCCCTGGAAGTGCTTGTTGGCAGCGGCGTGCTGCAGGACGCGGGCGATGGAGCCCAGGGTGCGGCGCTGGTCGGGCAGCAGGCAGGAGCCGGCGGAGAACTCCAGCACGTCAAAGCCGTCGGGGGCCACCACGGCCGGGTTCATATAGCGATAGTACAGCAGGTTTCCCACAATCTGTGGGGCCAGGTGGCAGAGGCAGCACTCTGAACATTACGGCTCTCCGGCTTCGCCAGAGGATTACACAGGCTTCACAGACTTAGATTTCAACCAAATTAAATGAGGAAGAAAAAAAAAACAAACTAAAATTGCACAGCTCTACTGAACCTACTTCAACTGATGAACACTGCACTTCGTATTTTTGTCACACCACACTCACTTTGGTAATAACCTCCCGATTCCTCCTTCTGGGGACCCACATTATCAATTGCTTACTCTTCATTAATAAAAATTAAATTCTATGACTGCAACAAAGAGCTAGCTTTCATATCACTGAATTTCTCTGTTCAAAAACACACTGATATTTATTGTGGATATATAAAGATTTTATGTAATTGATTCTCTTAATTCTGTAAGACGAAAATTATTTTAAAGTATAGCCTAGTATTTAAGTGGTACAAGAGTATTGAGTGTTTAATAAAATAAAACAGAAGACCTCATTTCACAGTGCCAACACATTGGTTTTTTTTTTATTTGAGGATATCAGTTTTTCTTTAAAAAAATTTTTCATTAAAGACACCGCTATCATTGAGTATTTTGCTGCGTTTCCTATCAGAATTTGATTATTCTACAGAATATTCGAAGTAGTCTATAATGAAAATGCAAGCGTCTTTAACAAGATAAAGATGCCTAATGGTTGTTTTACAAAGAATCTTGTCAAGAGGCAACACAAAACACGGAAAATAAGCAAATCTCCCTGTGCTTATTTCCATCACATTCCTTCCAAGTCTGCAACCTAATGCATGTTATACGGAGGACCAGGACTTTTGTGCTTCAAATGCTCCTTCATGCACATTATGCTACTATACCAAGTCAACTAATTTTTACTTATTTCACTGCATGGAAACAGCACCCACTTGGCTTTTGGTGGTCAAGAAAAGGAAAAATGTGTATGTAACACTGGCATGCAATGTGTTGGTGCAAGGTGCACAAGTGAACTGACTGGGATCACTGGAAAGTAGCAGAGAAATTGTTGACAAAGGGGAAAGGGGGAAAAAGAAAAAAGAAGAAGAAAAAAAAAAGATAGTTGGTACCTTGTATAGGTCGTCCTCAGTAGCCCGAGGGAACTTCTCCTGCAAAGCCTCCCTGAGGACCTTAGCAGTGTAGCGTATTCCATATCTAAGCAGCGGCACAGGAGAGGGGAGAAAAAGGGATTACACTCCAGTGGCACTCACATCCTCGGAGCCAGAAACAAAGCAGCGGTGGAAAATATACGTTTACAAATATACAAAATACAGCCGACATTGCCCTTCCCTTTAGCCCGGTTTAAATGAAACCAGTGCAGTTCAATAATAGGTCCTAACTCGGGTAACGTTAACATCAGGTGCAGCATTTTGAAATGGGGTCATTGTGCAGACGGGTGACAGCCGGTGGCGGGGAGGAATCTCTCCTTACGGCAGCTTGTGCAGGTTGGACGTGATGGCGCCCAGCACACGGTCTGTCAGGGTCTTCAGATTGCCGATGGCGATGTCCAGACGTCGCTGCACCTCGGGGTGGCCGAGGGCCTGCTCAGCGCTCACCTCATAGGGCAGGGAGCTGCAGGACATGAAATCGCCATCCCCCCCCCCCTCAGTTAAATCGGTCACCATGAGCACTCAAGTAAGATGGTTAGGATTAGGTGAGTCACAGATGCAGTTGTCCACATGCAAGCTCTTTGCTGACCTCTTGTGGCCGGTCTGGGACTCTGTCTGGTTGATCCAGGTCTTGTAGATCTCCACGGGGTCAGTGCGGATGCTGAGGGTCCGATCCAGCAGCACCTCTCGGATTGCGGGCCCCAAGATATCCTGGAGGGCGTTCTGGCCTCGGGCATGGCGGTAAAAACTTACAAGCATCTTGATCACTGTCGGGTTCCCCATCACCAGCTCCTGGGGCTGGTCCACCTTCATTCTATGGAGGAATGGGAAGGGAGAAGAGGCTTATTCTGCTGCCAGGCGCCCTTACTCCGCTAGACTGGACTATGTGCATTACGGCATTTCTAAGACCAGTGAACTGACTTGATCTCGTGGCGCAGGGCGGCGGTGAAGAGCTGCAGAAGCAGGTAGGCCTCCCTGCAGTCAGAGCCGTAGTTGAAGAGGGTGAAGATGACCGTCTCCATGAAGCGGGTTGATTTGTTCTGGGGCATGAGGAAGATCAGCTGGGCCAGATACAGGGGCTGCGTCTGAGCAGAGGAGGGCAGGCGAAGGTCAGATCTCCCAGGTAACAGCAGGGAAGAGGGAAAGGAAAGGAAAACTACTCCAGTTTGCAGTTACAGTAAAAACTGCTTGAGTCACCAAAATATTAACAAGCAGCTTTAAGTCCTACATTAAATCCAGATAATACCAAATTTGGCAAGCAACAGGGCAGCACGTTTACCTGCAGCAGGTAGAAGAGATGCTGATAGGCCTCCAGTTTCTCGCGCTTGTCCTTGCTCAGCGATTTCAGGCCCTTCTGTTTATCCAGAGCCATCATGTCTGACAGCTGCTCCTTGTTCTTCTTCGTCAGCTTCTTGCAGTGGGAAACGACTTCCTGTGTCATAAACAGGCCACATTTAATCACCTGATACCGGGCCTTTGGGGAGGGCAGGTCAAATAAAGATTTTTGACCGTGTACAGCCTGAAGTGTGTGTGTTTTTTTTTTTTAATGCTGCAACCACAAAATATGTGAATGAATTACTTGACTGAATGAACCAAATAAATACATAATGAACTGCCTATAGTACTCTGTCAGCAGGAAGCAAAAGGTCAACACAAGAACTCTCATAGTATTTTCTGCACTAAATTTTGTCTAAATAATTTAAGCATTAATTTTACAGTAAATGGGAATGAACGTTCGCGGTCAAGGGCACGTCTCGTGCACGTGTGCAAAGACGCGGGCGCTTCGCTTCCCCCGCGATCGCGACCTGCAAAGTGACCCGGTTCCGGACCAACAAGCCGATCTTCAGGTCCATCAGGTCCAGGTCGGCCTCCAGCTGCCGGTTGGCACGGATGGTGCGCACCACCTCCTCCCGTAAGCGCAGCAGCTCCCCCTCCTGGCGGATGTCGGAGTCGCCCAGCTCCAGCAGGTGGGCAAACTTCCTCACCACGGAGAGGGTGGGGGTTTGAGAATGCACTGTGTGGGGGGGGCGCAAATGCACATCAGGGAACACGTTCCACTGCTCACACGGGACAGAGAAATCACTATTCACCAAGTGACTACTCACCCAGCATCCTGTAATCTTCCCGAGCCTTATTTGCCCGGAAAAATGCCTGAATCTTCACAATGGCATCCACCTATGGTACAGAAATTTTTTTAAAACACCAGCATTAGCACACACACACACACAAACACAATAAGATTCGGCATACATAACCCCACACTCACATGCTTCCGGAAGTATCTCAGCCGTGCTCTGTACCTCCTACGGGCGAGCCACATTTTCACCCAGGCCTGAATCTACAAGGAAGAGAACCTCAGATTCCTCACATGCCACCTTCGCCCACTACACGCGCCTAGGAAGCCAGGAGATGCGTGGGGCTCCATTCCTACCTTGACGGCAGCCCTCCAGTTCCCGCGTAGGTACTGTAGCCTCTGCCTGTAGGCGCACTGCTGTCTGAACCTCCTCCAATGGGCCTGAAACGTAGCCAGTCATGTTACAGGAGATAAAATACAAGCCAGGCACCCAGCAAGTCAATCTCATGCTCATCCATCTCCTGTGAACATCAGGGCTATGGGAAGGGATTAGACAAGAAGGCAGAGAGTCTGTTCACATTGCAGCTCATTAGACGGCTTTAGATTCAGATGGACCAGCAAGTCGAGAGGCAATGCGAAGAGGAACGATCACCCCCCCACCCCTGTGTTGTAGAGCTCACCTGGATGGTGATGACGGCAGGTAGCTGGGTGCACAGGAAGTGCAGACGGGCCCCCAGCTTCTGCCGCACCAGGAAGCCCCGCATGCGGGCCTGCAGCTGCACTATCAGGGGCTCGCTGGCTTTCCACTGCAGCTCACGGCTGTGGGTCCTCGTCACGCCGGACAGCACTGCCTGCGGGGGCGGGGGGGGGAGACGGCAGAGGTGACGGGAAGAAAACTCGAATCAAGGAGGGACAAATGGCTAAAACAAGTTTATACGTAGATATTAACACTCCTAGAGCGGCACCATAAAATGGACATGAACCTGGGTCAAAGTAACAGGCTCAATAATTGATTTGTATATGATCCAGGGAAGCAGTCTTGTCAGTCTATGCAGCTGCCAGTCGTTCATACATTTTACTGACCGGCTCCAAATCTTAACAGGCTCAGATCTACTATTGTACACAAGCAGCACCTCTAAGTGACAGCGCTACAGTTCATAGGCAAATTCTAGAATGGGGCTCTGAAAACCAAAGCCACTCCTCCCCGATGTAGAATTCCTGAAAATAGAGAGGCTCAAAACCATATTACCACTAAGAAATGCATTGCTCTATATTTCAGCTGCTGTAAAATTTCTAGATCTCCGTGGCTGTATTCAACGCCACGTTCACAACAGACCCCCATGTCTCCCCTGCATCACGACAGCAGACGCCCGATGTTCCTCGCAGCATCGTGCAGCATCTGTACGAGACAAATTAAGCCAGCTGCTTCCTGGCAGCCCTGAAGCGCCAAGCAGGGAGCACGGTGCCCCCCCCCCTGCAATACAGGGCCACAGCGTGGAGCCCTGTACTAGTTACCTGTATCTCAGCGTGCACCAGGTACAGGCTGTTGTGCACAAAGCCCTGAGGTCTTTCCCAAGTGCCTTCCAGCTTCTGCAGGTGGAAGTAGAATGAGCTGCCATCCAGTAGCTTGTGTCTGACCCAGGGGCCCCTATTGTCACCTAGAAACAGGAGAGCTTCTTTGAATAAGTGCTTCCCAATATAGTCCTCAGGGAACCGCAGACAGTCCATGTTTTTGTGGGAGCTGGGAGGGAGCAAAAACGTGGACCGTCTGCGATTCCCTCTCCAGCGGGGAGCAAAAACGTGGACCGTCTGCAGGTTCCAGAGGGCCAGGTTGGGAAACACTTTACCTCATTATGCAAAGGATAGTGGGTGCATAGCACAGATAACACAGTAGAGGTGCAAAAATTAAAACAAATAAACAAAATTCCCCCCAAAAAATTAAACAAATATGTAAACAAGGACTGACTGGCTTCCTCTTGTAAACAATGTCAAGTTTACAAAGCAGATGTTCATGCATCAACTACGGAGCAGAAAAATCCACCAACTGAAGACGTGAATTAACTACTTGGACGTCTGGTGGCTTCAAAGAGCAGCACTGAGCCCATCTGGCAGGCGATGAATCTTACCCTCCATTGCTTTGGCCCTCAAAAGGCCAGACAGTTCATCCTGATATGCTGTGGCACATTCAGGGACCACACTCCGCAGCGCCACCTCTGGTAGACGAATGACTCGCAGCGTTTGGGACGCTTTGCCCTCTTTGACTGCCTGGTTGACTGCCGCCAGACCCAACGACACTGAAGCACACAAATATTCACAGCCACTGAACTCGGCTGATCTCTGCCACGCCATACAAAAAGGTCAGTTGTTTCAGGACGCAAGGCTATCAAAACTGGACCAGCGAGACTCTAGGTTGACTTACTTTTCAGCGCTGCCTGCGTGTCCTGGTTGGCTTGCCTCACTCCCTCTTGGATGTCAGCCAACCATAGCTCTGCCCCGGGGTCCCCGCTCTCCTGAGGACACAAACAGCCATCAGAAAAAGATGCAAACACTCATTATCCTGACAAATGACAATATCCAGAAGGCACAGGCCAAAGGTCATTAATTAATGCCATCTTACATAATTTTATGGCTGCTTCTTCTGTTTTCTGCTACTTCTACGTATTTTCACAGGTCTTTAAAATTATTACAAGAGAACCTTACAAAACGGGTAAATTCAGCCGCACCTCTGCTTTGCGTCGCTTGGCACGACTCAGCACCTCATGGTACCGGCAGGCATTCTGTGGCTGTACCCCCTCCTGACCACTAGAGGGCAACAGCAACGCAGCCAGGGTGTCCTGGGGGCGGCCGTGACAAAGGGCCTTGTTGATCAGCCCGATGGACAGGATTTCTGTATAAACAGGGCGGAAAACACACCCAGCATATCACCTTGTAAACAAGAACCACAATTTGCATTTTTAGATGTGTGAGATGAGTGTTTATGATACTAATTTTTAACCATGTCTTCAGCCAGGAATATATAATGGAGACGCATCCACTTAAGAGAAGCAGGTATGTTTCAAAGGCACCAGCAGCCCTTTCTGTGCGAAGGCCCCCGCTTACGGTCGTGTTCCTCCTGTGCTTCAGCGTTGACGGCGTTCAACCCCCCCTGCAGCTCGTTCCACGTCAACAAGGCCCTCCCGGCCCGCTTCTTCAGCACACACAGCTGCTCAAAGTATCTAAACGGACACCATCAGCGCTAAAGTAAGTCCAGGTTATAAAACATGTGATCACACATCACGGAGGGGGAGTTTACTGCAGTTTAATTTATTTATGCATGTCAAAGTCAAATTGCCGGAATCTCTCGCGCTTCCTCTTACGGGGCACTAATTGGGGAGGCACTTGACCCCGCTTTATGGCTGGTGTGAAATGACAGACAAAATTAATTATTCACTGCAGCGTCATTAATAATATATTGGGGGGTGGGGCAGGGGACCCCAGAGGTGACAGCTCACCTCTGGATCAGCCCGTCCTCAATGTCGGCCAGTCCTGCCGCTGGGCTGATAAGCCTGGCACAGAAAGCACCAGAATCCTGCACCTCGACGGCCTGGTTTATCAAAGCCACCGCGGACAGCATCTCCACAGCTACAAAGAGCTCCTCCTGCTGCAGCTCCCCCTGCAGGACAGAAATGGACATAACCGAAAAAAATACCATAAATGCTCGCATCTCCCCACACTCTCAACATATAAAATGGATAAAACCCAATCCATGAGAGACCCTACAAGTGAAACCTAACAGGTAAACAAGCGCTATCTATTCTTCCAGCTGCCGGAAACAGCATGTAAAGCATCCTGCAGTGTAGATCATCCCATTCTTGCCGAGCTGCTAAGAAGCTTTGTAAATGGATGGCGGACCGTCATGGCACCCGGTACCTCGGGGCTCTGTTCCTGCAGGGAAGCCAACTCTCTCTGGTAGAGCTCAGAAGCGAAGGGGAACACATCCGGGAGCTGGGCATCCGGGTTCATCAAGGCGCGGGTGGTCTGTCGGGGGTCGCCTTGCCGCAGGGCCTTGTTAATGCCGCTCACTGCCCGCTCCACTGTCCGTACACACACACACATACACACACACACACACACACACACAGTTTTATGACCAGTACACCAACAAGCCCAAATGCAACACACAAAATCACCATTAGTCTGATGCATTGCATGTATCACATATCCCACTTAATCATAATTTTGGGAAATAATTAGGTGACACATATCGATTGAAAACAGCAGACTAGATGTTGTGGACTCACCACTGCATAGCCAACGGACCTGCCGATGGAGATGGCGGCAGTGCATCTAGAAGCTCATCTAAAGAACAACGAGGTGCTCACCAGTGTGGGAGCGCTGCGCTTCTTCATTGGCCATAGACACCCCCTCCTGCAGCTCATCCTGGTCCAGAGGGTCCACAGAGCCCAGGTCCTGTGACAAATTTCATCATATCTGAATGGAGCTTCTGTTGTGGCATCCCGGATATAACAGACTACATTAAAAGGCTAGTGTTCAAGTCACAGGGTCAAACCAAGCATTATACTGGGAGAATATCTTGGGAGCAAATTTTCTTTTCACTTAAGAAAAGAATTTTCTTTTTCACTTAATTCTGTGTACATCCATATATGGACTGTAGGGGGCAGTATTGCTGAGCTGCCCAAGCAATAAGATTTAAGCTAAACATTAAAGTCTGAACTCCTGGCTTGTGAATGTCAAACAAGTACTGCTGAGTGGTGCCGGGGGTCGCTATAAAATTACTCGCGCTCCCCCGGCCCAAAGTAGGGTTGCTGCCGAGCCTGGCGCGGCTTACCAAGGCCTTCTGCTCCCGGTCAGCGGCCAGCTGCTCTAGGTACCAGGCAGTGTTCTCCCTGCGGAGGCCGCGCAAGGCCAGGCAGGGGGCCTGCAGGGCCGAGAGGAGGGCCAGAGCATCGCTGCAGTCCAGAGCTTCATCCACATACTCCAATGCCGCGCGCACTGCAGGCCGCCAGACAAAGACACGCAGTGCTACAGAGGGGAAGGCCAGCTAGGACACTGTACCGCGGCGGCAAAATAGATTAATTAAATACTCAAAGCTAAAGGTTAGCAGCCATTATTCCGGCGACGTGAGCTCTTCTGACCACAGAGAGCTGGCAGACACATTGGCGTGAGCCATCCGGACATACAACACTGCAGGCGAGGTCCGTTCGCCATGAGGACTCAAGTGTCACGTCAGAGACCAAAGCTCAGCCAGAGAAGCGACTTATGTTACCGATCAATGATTAGCAAGTTATTGAAAGAATAGATCGTAATGGTGACACAAAAACAACTGATCATCTGTGTTCTGTGTTCATATACCATCCTGTCCTATGAAGAACCACAAAACTGCCGTCCGCTTAATGCCGAGGTCACTATACTGAAGGTACTGAAACACCCCAACACATCACTCAGCAATTCTACTCACGTTGAAGGTTTGTCTTACTGAGAGCAGAATGATGAATCACCTATTTCGCTGAATATTCTTTTCCTTCAAATCAATAAAGGTAGCCACATTTCAGTGCTGAGATTTGCGGCTCTGGATATCGCCCCTGTTGGAGAACAAAGAGTACATTTCTTTGTAGCAGAAATGAAACTTACCGTTGACTTTGTTAACGTTTTCCTGAATCTCCTTCTGGGTGAGGTACTCCTCATAGATGTCCTTCTCAGAGCCATTCACCTGAAGCAAAGTGACAAAGCAAAGTGACAAAGCAAAGTGAGCCCTAGTGCCTCCCTTTGCAGTTTGGAAACACAGGCAAAATATTTTAAACTAAAAAAAAAAAAAAAAAAAAACCCCACTGGAGACAGCACATTCCTATCATATCCTACAGTTTTTATTAATGGCTTATTTTGCCATTAATATGCACAAAAGCTGACACATAAAACAGCAAGCAGATTTCAGAATTTGTTAGCATGTCGGGAAAAAAATTGCAATAAAGAAAAGTTGCTGTTTGAAATAACCATGCCATTTCCAAGGCATGCACCGTTCGGGATTTGTGAAGATCTCATTGGCTTTTTGGTCCAGCACTGAGACACTCAATTTGGTTCACGACAGATGCAAGCAAACCAAACGGCTGAATTCTGCTGCAGATGGTGGGACGTCCTCCGGGCTGACCTTGTTTGAGGCGCGGGCGGCCTTCTGAGCCCTGGCCTGGCGCAGCATCTCCTGGTACACGGGCATGAGGTGTTCCTGCAGGTCAGCCAGCATGGCGTTGGGGTTCCGCAAGGCCTGGTTGGTGCCCTCTACGCAGCCGCGCTCCACAGCCTCATTGATGGCTATCACTGCTGCGTGCACTGGGGGGGGGTCGGGGGAGCCTCACTTAGCACAGTACATACAGCTCAACCACTATTAATGCTCATTGTCAATTTATTCGGTCACAAACATATGAGATGCCTTCGAAACAAAGTATCCTCCCACACCCCCCCCAACCGCCACCATTTCTAGCCCCCCTACATTCACCACCCACCTCTCCTTTAGCAAGTCAAAGTCCTACTTTATGCGCCTTGTGTCAATGTTCAGATCAGAATTTGTGGCCATCCAACGATGTGCTACCATTAAGTGACGCCGTTTCAATTTTGGATGTATGCAAATAATAATAATAAAAAAAAAACTTCAGTAAGAAAGAATTCATTAAAAAAAATACATTAAAATTAGAAATCTGCTGTGTCCGTCAGCATCCCTGCTATGTTAATGTACAGGCAGTAGAGCTGAAATCAGCAGGAAACGCTAACAAACCACGCAAAAGCCGATTTCACTTTGAGTTGGCTGCCTTTAAGTCAGTTAGGTCAGCAATCAGCCTGTGTCACCTCAAGCTAGCACCTCGACACACAGTGCCACCCCCCAGCCGAGACTGACAATGTGGAAAAGAAGTGAAGAGATTCCCCCTCGGAGTCGGCTGCAAAATGCCTCGTTTCTTCGTTAAAAAAGGTGGGCAATTTATTTTCACATTTATACGTAGAGAAAACTGACGAAATTTATTCTGACTTTTGGTCCCATATATATACTTATATGCTATTTTACACATAATTGGAAATATCACCCTCTTCACCCCCATTTAGTTCATTTATCATATACTGTAATAATTCATTTTAACTTACAACATTTTCCACTCCCCATAGCTGCTGGAATTCCATCAGCAAGAAACTTGCACATCTTAACACCAATCCGTAGACCGGTTCCCTCAAACCCCCAACAGGACCCAGAGGTGCACCTTCGTACCTGCAGCTTCATCCACCGACAGCTCATTGGCCAGGATCCCCCCGATCTTGCCGAAAGCTGGCATCTGTATGCCATACTTATCCAGCTCCCGCTTCATGTTATTGATTTCCTCCTCTGCGAGGCCCACAGAAGAGAGATATCATCGCTCATATACTGTGACAGCATCTGGCCAAGAACTCTGAACAGCAACTGACCAAATGTACACAACAGCTTTACCTGTAAACTTGACCTTGCCACAGAGGTCATGGATCTGCGGAGCCAAACCCAGTCTGAACAGGTAAAGACTGTAAGACAGACACAAGTACGTCACAGTGAAGCGTGTTCAGAGGTGCTATAGAATGAAAACCTGACTACCTCAGCACAGCTTGGTACATGGAACTGACATACCGTGAATATCAAACACGCATCGCCTCTTCCAAATAGAAATCCCACGCAAGTAAAAGGAGGCAAATTGGGCTGATTCAAAAATTATGCAAGTCTAACTACACCCCCAAACTCACCATACACCAGCCCACTTTCAAGCCCAGCTACACAC
>JABFEB020000132.1:14724640-14737484 GCA_019775895.2 Stomatorhinus ivindoensis
AGTCGCCAGAGTCCACAGTGTAAAAAGTTAAGCTTTCTAAAGTTACTGTTCAGATGTATATAAAAGTCAGCTGAAGTCACCCATTATTTTAAATGATATTATTATATTATATTGTTATGAAATGTCATAACTGAATTAAAATATGAAATTAATATTGATTTAAAAAATGAAAATGAATACTTAGTAAAAAATAAAAAGGCAGCATAAAAAAACATTTTAATCGACCATTTGCATTATGCAGATTGTGTTTCATAAAATGGCATCACCTACAACAGTATTTCTCAACATAGTCCTTGGGACCCCCCCCTAACATTTTTGCTTCCTCTCATCTCCCAGTGCACTTGTACCAGGTATTCGGTGATCCTTATTGGCTGGGAGCTGCGAGGGAGCAGAAACATAGACAGTCCGGGGTTCCCCCGAGGACTGGGTTGGGAAACAGTGCCTTAGAGCATATAATGTCTGTTGGTGAAATTGGCATAGTGGGTAGCCCACAGTGGATTGAAATGGGTTGCAGGTTCTCCTCATGTTTGCGTGTACAGTACAGAAACCTGTGGTGAGGGGAACAAGTGTCTGTAAATTGCCCATAATATGTGAGTGAGTGAGGGCCATGCATGGCCTGGCGTTCTTTCCAGAGCGACCCCAGCCTCGTGCTGTATGCTTCATGAAAGGGGGCTTGTGTAAGCCACACAGACACAAAAAAAACACATACGCAGATATTAATGTTCTACAAACTTTATGTAACTGTGTAAATGCTGAAAGACAGTGTTATATGTCCAGGCAAAACTACAAACTGAGTTTGCATCTAACTTGCTGGCTAACGTTAGCTAACTAACGTCAACATATGCAGACATGTGCGTGATGTATTTTGACAGTTAATGCAGCATATGATTGTGGGAAAACAACACAGAAACAATTCAGTAGCCGCCTTATATTTGCGGTATCATATTTACTTGGCTAGCAATTGTAAACAGCTAAAGACAGCTAGCCTTGTTTACGGTCGCTGAGATGTGAGTCGTGAATGTCGATGTGACAACTTGTTGACGTGGTGTAGAGTTATCTGTGGAAGATGGGAACAAGTGTGTGTCACTACAGGCTGAAATACTGGACGTGTTGAAAGGTTTGTGGGAGTGTTTGTGGGAGTCTTACACTATTTAAACAAATATGAAACAGGGATTTTATTATAGATTATTAATCATAGCCATTGCCTGATCAATATGTCTGGTGAATGGCTAGTCCCTTTCTGACATAGTGTTTATTGACAGCATTTTCAGCCAATAGAAATAATCGTCTGCTCTGTTGCATACATCACCTTTGGCTACTCTGCGCATGATACTCTGTCCTGCAGAGACTCGTGTCTCAACGGGAATTTTGAGGGACAAAGAGGCTCGAACGAAGCTCGCTCATTGGCCAGATTACCCTGACTGCAAGTTTAGTCCAAGTTTAATGACATGTTATTCACAGTCAATGTAAGCACGTTATTGGTTGACTGTATGATGAATTTATATTTTACATTTTTTACAATATATTGGGAAGGCACGTCGGTACCTAAATTGGCACAACATCACTGCTTCCTGGGACAGACACCAGGTATCACCTTGAATAAGCAGTTATGAAGAAGGGATGGATATAGTCTTAGTAAAAGAATGCCCTGAAATGTTACCATAAAAGTACCAACTACTTTACTGCTCCACTCATCTTGTAGCTCATCATTAAAATATTAGTCAATTTAAAAAAGGCTGTCGCAGCTGGGAAAATTGTTATTATTAGTGATTGTGACATTTTCAAAATAACAAATTAAGATCAAAACCAGGGAGGCTGATTTAAGCAGCTTGTAAATCCAGTAAAAGTACTGTTGAAGCATTTAAGAACAAGTGTTAAGTTGCATCTCGCTAAGCTGAGCTAAGGCACAGCGGCGAAAGCCATCCAATGACAAAACAGGACAGACGATCACGTCTGCAGCCTGGGAGCGGATCTTACCTCCTCGTCAGAACCCGAAGGTGCGATATAGCAATTTGCAAACTGGCAGGAACTTCAGAGGAGGCAAAAGAACATTGCTTCATGGATTGTCCTAAAAAAGTGAACCTTACACAACATCACACCAGCTGGAAAACAAAATAGAGCTCATGTGGGGGGGGTTCTTTAAGACTGGCCTGTACCTAACTTAAAACCAAGAGGTGGAACCAATAAATTAACACATGAGATCATGGTAAGTGGGAGTCTTATAAATCTGTACTGGGATACAGTTTCTAATTTCCCAGGTGTATGTGAGGTAATAGAATACATAGGCAAGGTCACCTGAAAACACACAAAGACTCAGAGTCCAATATAATTCAAAATAACGTCAATCATAAAACCATTGTTCTTATTAAAAGAATGTGTTTGACTTCAGTTGTAGGAGTGTGTATGTGCACATGCTCGCTTGTCTTCATCTTTTTCACTGTTTTCGTGACTTTAAAACTGAAAAATCATGCTGTACCCTTGTCTGTTGTGATGAATATATACATTGCATCTAAATGGCGTATCCTGCGTAAATTTCAGGAAAAGCAGACTGAAAATGCTGGTTTCAGTAGGATTACCTTTTAAAAAAACGTAACTTTTCTTTGCAACCATTTTTTATTGGGGTTTAGTATAAAAAATTTAAAAAACCATAAATGAATGTCCAAAGAGACTAGGACTTCAAGGTCATACTGGAATACCCTGGAGCACTCTATTTAAGCTGGTTCCTCCTCTACTAGAATTAGATGTCTAAATGAGGAGAAAACGTTGGATAAACGCTAAAAAAAAGATTAAAATATGAATGTTTGTTTGTCCTGTAACAGGTATCTGTCTATGATCTTCCTCTTGTACTGTAGGGAAGCTGTACAATGACATAGGCCTCAACTTCACTCAGCTGAAGCTGTTCCCAGAAGCAGCAGAGTGTTTTAACAGGGCGCTACCGCTGGCCCAGGGCAGGCCTGGCAGGATGGCTGCCATCCTACAGAACCTCGGCGCCGTCCAAAACACACTGAGCCAGTACCAGCAGGCTCTGGAGTACCACCAGGAAGCTGCAACCCTACATGGTGAGCCTGGTCACATGGTGGTCACGTGACAACAGCATGGGGAAGCACGGTCATATCTTCTGGGGATGGAATTGCGAGTTATTAACGGCCAGGTGGTTAAGTAACTGCTTCAGAATGTGAAATGTATGCAGGCACACACACTGGGCTGTTCTGTTCAGTGTTAATGAACTGCGTTTGGTCAGTGTCCCTGATTGGCTGTCAGCAGGTTCTCTGGTGCTCAAGTCATGTTTATGTCCTGAAATAAGCTTTTGAATGCAAAGGAGAATCTGAAAGTGTTGTGTGTTGTTTTTTTTTTTATTAAGCCATATAAGACAATCCTGGTGTTCACCAAACGATTATTGTGCATTGCAGAACAACCATTGTGCATTGAAGGTTGTTGAGTGTGGTTGCAATTGACTTTGCCTTCTCTCTCCCTGTTAGGATCTCTGGGCAGCCGCAGTGCTCAGGGTCAGTGCTTCAGTAACCTGGCGTTTGCCCTCAGTCAACTGGGGAAACTGGAGGAGGCGGCAGAGAACTACCTTCACGCCCTGCAGGCCTTCAAAGACACAGGTCCAGTTGGCAGCGATTCGTGTCAGGCGTCACAGTGCTCTTATTTAATCGTATAGCCTACTCTGCGTATTTTTGGCTACATAACATTCAGCTCCCCTCAAAAATATCTCTGCATGGTTTCTGGTTCTACCCTTCCTCTATCTCTACCCGTATGTGCCGCTTTTCCCAATTCCCTCTATGTGCAGACGATCCCCAGGGCCAGTGGCAGGCCTGCGAGGGATTGGGGACAGTTTGGTTACACCTAGGAGACCCGGAGAGGGCCGTACTTTACTACAAGCAGGCACTGGGGCTGCTGGCTAAATGTAAGGTGAGAGTCCAACCAGCAGCAAGTCCAGCCCAGCCAGTCTCCTAATGAACTGGGGCTCTGCAAGTGCACAGGGCTCCACTTCTCTCCGTCCAGTTCATTCTGCTGCGGCTTGTCAACCAGTGATTGTGATACTTTGTAGCCAGTATGTGTCATTTGTCTGACTGTGAACAGCCCCAGTCGTTCCTACTCAGGCCACGGCTGTAGATGAGCAGCACTGATTCATTTTCCCTCTTGCCCGCTGTCGGAAACCCGTCCCCATCTAGGACTGTCCCAGCTCGGTACAGGAGCGCCTTGTGGATAAGCTGGCCGGGGCCATCCAGGACAGACTATCCCTGCAGAGCCAGATGACCTATGACAGGGACCTCACCCCTGCTCAGCCTCAGGTAGATGGGCTCTTTTGATTCTTTCTGCTCTATTTGGGATGCAGCATTTGAGTTAAACATCAATCAAACTAATGAGGTTTAATCTGCACTGAATTACTGCATGTCCTACTAGACCAAGAACTTCCAACTCCAGTAGGTACTGTATTTACCTGAGAACAGGTATGGCTCATCAGAAGCCAGGTAGGGTAGAAAATCTACTGGACAGTAGCTCTCCAGGAACAGAGTTGGAGACCTCTGTACTAGACACACCACTGGATATTATATAGGGTCATTTGAGTCTGCTTCGATGAGTTGGATTCCGATTAGCTTAGATGTTGAGCACCTCTCTCATTTTCTGTAGCGAGTTCTCAGTGAGGAACGGTCCATCCTACATCACGGCTCACAAGATAGGATCCTCCACAAGCAGCCATCACTGAGGTGAGGCTAGTGACGTCCACATTCAAGTTCTGTAGGACCACACATTCGATCGCAGTCATTTCCAATGGCTTTGAACGTAAGCTTTTACTATTTTGCATGTCTGTGTAGGACCACAGGTGTGACCTCTGCTAAGCAGTCTGAGCCTCATTGGTCAAGAAGAAACCTCCAAATTCACAGGCCGGAACTCCAGACTAGGAAAGAGATTCCCAATGGGTTCATGGTGAGGGACAGTTCCCTGGGTAAGCACAGAGCTGGAACTGTTCACTCTCTCACATGTGACTTTGACTGGTCAGAATCCGCTCAGAAATGATGCCCTGGTTCGCTTCGTTTCTGTACCCAGGGGTGATACCCAACGGCACAGTCCCAGAGCGATGGCGGGATGAGCGGGTCCTGGGTGCCGCTCGGCAGGACTGGGATGGCAAAGCCTATCCCCTGGCAACAGACCCACGGGTTAGCGGGCCACATCCAGAGCTACCTAAGGGTTACACCGCATTGTACGAGGCCAACAGGCAAGAACTTATATACATTTACGCAAGAAAAACCTCATATCCTGTAATGCAGTGGCAAGTGAATGGTCAGATGAGGCAAACTCGCTGGGTATTTTTACTGGGGGAGTTAGTCTTTTTTCATGAGTCCACGTTTTTATCTTTATTCATTCATTATTTCTCTATCATTTACATTTTTGGTCAAATTGTCTGCAGGTGTAGCTGTTTGTGTGCCCTGTGATGGGTTGGTGCCCCATCCTGGGTTACTGACCTTCTGCTAGTAGCCTCCAAGATAGGCTCTGGACCCGCATGACCCTACATAAGAGAAGTAGTGTGGAAAATGGATGGATGGATTTTTGGGGGGCTGCTCATTCCAGTTTTTAGAGCTGTTTCTGTCTATTTTTAGTTTCAGTACGGCCTGCATCTCTTAACTTGACATTACCGGCACCTGTTAATTTAACGCCAGCCCGCAGATTCTCTTCCACCAAAACAAATGTTCCTCCTATCTGGTCCCCCATTGCATGAGCACTGAGATGGCAATTAATCATGGTGAGGAAGTCCAGTGAAGTGATGGAACTCCTTCGCTCAGCCTCTGTGTGTGTTACGGCAGAAGGATAGGGTACTACTCACTGGCTGAAGCTTTTCTGGTTGTGCTTTAAAAATCCACCTAGCTTTGTTATTATTACATCTAGTCATTTAAGCTGGCCCTTTGTCCTTGATTTTGTAGATGACTCTTCAAAACAACACCAACACCACGAAATTACACCGCAGACCGCCAGGGCCGGCAGTTCTAAGCGTACTCCCACTCCTGCCTGTGGTGTTTGTACAGCTCTCCTCTGAGTATTATTTCCTTTCTGGCAGTCCATAATGATTAAAGCAAGTGCCTAGGTGACACTGAGTGGTCCATGGGGTGACAGTATTTGTGCGAATGTGCGGCTGGCGATGGGATCCCGCCCAGGGCTCGCGCTTCATGCGATGGGCTACAGACCGTAACCCTGTACAGTCCTGCATCGCTTAACGTCAGGGACACATTCTAAGAAGCGTGATTCTGTCATTGTACACAAACATACATTATACGGCATACTTACGCAAACGTACATTATACGGCATACTTACGCAAACATACATTATACGGCATACTTATGCAAACATACATTATACGGCATACTTACGTAAACATACATTATACGGCATACTTACGCAAACATACAAACATACATTATACGGCATACTTATGCAAACACACATTATACGGCATACTTACGCAAACACACATTATACGGCATACTTACGCAAACATACATTATACGGCATACTTACGCAAACACACATTATACGGCATACTTACGCAAACATACATTATACGGCATACTTACGCAAACATACATTATACGGCATATTTACGCAAACATATATGGTTCCGCCTGCTACACACCTAGGCTGCAGTATTTTTTAAAGTAGAGTACACTTTACAATTACAATAAAAAGTACAGTATAGTAAATACATAAACCGTTAACAGTTGTTTATTATCATTATGAAGTATTATGAACCGTACATAATTGTATGTGTTGTACTTTTATATTATTGGCAGTGCAGTAGGTATGTTCATACAAGCAACAGATATGTAATACGTTACACTATGACACTACGCTTACGTCACAGCCATGGGCACCCGGGGCCGCCTGGGATGTGCAGCGCTCACGAATTCAGCCGCTGCCCCCTTCAGCTCACCAGCTTATACTCAGCACTATAAGCAACACAACGCGTTGCTGCTGCAGTTCTGTTTTAGGGGAATTTCATCCGTGTTTTTTTGTTTCCTTGTTTCCATACTAGGAATCTAAACAACACCTATTTGAAGCCAGTATCCCGCTACCAAGGTCCTGAATACCCAGAGCTTAATGCCACCCGGCATAGTAAGTACAGAAAGTATACAGTAGCAAAACGTGCCCCCCCTTTAATGAAAATGTGTAATCGCTCAACAGAAGAAAGACCTACCATAAAGAGTAATTTTTCATCATGCAGGAAATGCTAGAATTTGACAAATAAGCACAATTCTCTTTCCACAGAATGGTATGTAATCATTAAACAATGTCATTCTGTAGGTACACAGGCTTCCTATGTGTAAATATGCAGGAACATACCTAGAAATTCTGAGCTCCCTGACGAAATGTCCCCTTGCTCCCCACCCAGATTTACTTATAATTTATAACCTATAAACTTATAATCTATTTAAGGACCTTAATCAGGTGCTGGGTCCCCCCGATTCTGCTAGCGCATCCACATCCCTTCAGCCAGCGCCCCTGTAAATATACTACACACATATTTCAGAATATTTCTGTTGGAAAATATCGAGTTCCGCAGTTCATGACTGGCTCTGCCCTTGATGTAAAAAGTGCTTCGGTTCTTTGGTTAACCCAATTTATCCAGTTAGTTTCAGCCTAAGGGAATCAGAACAGAGTCATACATATAAGATCTGAATGGAAATCATACCGTTTTGCGGGTGATTGATTGTGACCACAGCCGGCTTTTAAGAGGCTTGGAGCTTGAGTGGTTTAGCTGTTTGGCCTTGATGTCTTTATGTGTGTTTCATACCTTTCATTTCGCACTGATGGAGCAGTAATTGCTCAGCTGAGTTTTCTACTGAGAGAAAAAGACTTCAGTTGAATCGTTCATATAAATTTTACATCTGTCATGTTTTCTGCTTCTGTAGAACTTCTAGGTGATTAGACCGTTCTTAACACGCACAAATGGTGATCGTTAACTTTATGTCTTATTGCAGTTTTTTTTGTCTCTTTGAACAGATGTTTAGGGTGAAGATTTATACTTAACTATGTTTTGGTACAAGCTTTCCTGATAAAACAGACTAACATTTAAGCATTTTGATAGTACTGTTGTTTTCATTTAAAAAATACTTGAAATATACTGCACATTTAAAATATATATGGAAACAAAGGCAGATAATTATTTGTCTGACATTGAACAAATATGATGTGTGTTAAACCCACATATTTGCATCTCTGACTTTTCATCCCAGGTGAGCACTTGTACAACCCAGTTGAGCAGAAAACAACAGAGATGAACAGGTGAGGACTTTGTCTTATGGTTGAAAACTTCTGGTACAGCAGTATACTGGGAATTCTGACTCGAAGTAATTCACGCATATCTGTTTAGAGATATAATTATTTTTCATGTACCTAATAAATAACTGGTGTCTGTTTAGCAATACCTCCTTGGGTCGGAGTTCAGAAACGCATATCACTAAAAGCCTTGAAGAAGAGGAAACCACGCCCTTACACCGGAAGTGGAAGTCGCAAGTTTGTCTCGTCATGTGACTTTACCAAGACTGGACATTTCACATCAATGTGTGGATCGTGATGTGCCAGCTGAATACGCTAAAGTCACTTGTAAATATATCTAATCAGAAGCTACTATTCTACTACTGCTCCACTAATACTGAACTGGAAAAAGATATTTCGATTATAGTATTAATAATTTTCAGAACAAAAGGCTGTTCAGTTTGATAAAATAACTCTTGGTTTATTAAAATAATAACTAAGAAAAATGCCTGCGTAGTCAGGTTTCTAGTTTGAGTCCTCAAAATAATTTTGCTACTGTACCTTTGAGAAAGGTTAAAAGATTTATAATGTCTTAAAAGATAAAATGTAAAAAAAATGGCCTAAGTAATTTAGAAAATAACTACTAAACATTAAAAAGCAATCATTTTAACAACGAAGTAAAAGAACACAATGAATTGTGTAATTAAGCGAATATTGTTTAATGCTATTTCACAGTATTAAATATTGTATATTATTTCAATTATTTTATAGTAATTATTACCTATAGTTTACGTTTTAATTTTGTGTGATTAATATACATAATTTGTCAACAGCTTGTTTTAATGTTATTTTTTATCTCCAAATATAAAAGGTGGGTGTCTGTATCGACACAGTCGCGGTCCAATCAATTAAATGTAAAATGCAGTTGCAAAGCTAAACTGATACCTTTAACGGTCTATTGACACTGAGAAAGAAAAATCTCTTGATTGTCCCCATAAAATGACAATACTGTGGGTCTGGCGGTCTCTGTCGTTCTATTTTGTTGTGCTGTCGACGCGACCCCGAAGTAAAGCTATAGCCTATGCATTACAACGGCAAGACTGCAAATATTTCAGAAAGAACGCAATGAAAAAAGATAGCGTTCTGTCGTATTACATTTATGATGTTAATGAAAAAGAAACGTACCGCAGGATAGTTAGGAGCGCGTGTCTGGTACCGCAAAAAAATGCGGTGAAAAATGTAAATCGGAGATTAGATTTCACCCTCCGCAGCCTCAAGGCAAGAGATTTTATTGGCTGCAGAAAGTGCCGAGGGGATGGGAGGGGAGAAAGGGCGACTGCTGAGATGAGCCATTATATCGCGATCAGATCCATTGGTGATTTAGGTTCATCTGTCCGGGTCAGTGTACCTGCAGGCATGCCAGCTTCTCATGGTTAAAAACAATGGGTCGTCTATCATTTCTACACTATCGTGATCAGTCATCCGATTTGTTGCGATTATTTATATTTCTTCGTGATTTTTTTGTATCTGTAATACTTGTTACTACCGGAGGAAACCAAACGACTGATTAATATATATATATATTTTTTTTACATTCTGCTGTTGCACGTATTTCACGTAAACAATGATATTAAAACGATTCTAAAATAAAGCGAAGAATTATAATGTAGGATCAGAATGAACTTGCAGCAAATAAACATGGTTTCAAACCTTCAGCACTTGGGAGTTCGGACAGCAACCTTGAAGACAGCTGGACCGGTGTTTTTTGTGCTAGCCTTTAAAATGCACTACTTTTGTGAGCAGTTTATGAAACTACTACGCATTCTCGGTATATGAGCCTTATCGAATGCATCTTGTGAAAACGGAGTGGGGAAATTGAAATTGACGAATAACTGCAGTGGGGGGACGTTGGGAATTCAGGGGAGGCGATACTAAGTCAAGCCTAAACGACATGCTCAGCCTTAGAATGTAGAGTTACTGGGCTGGTACCCTGAGGAAAGCTCAAGTGTCCGATGACAGAGAGAATGAACAACTTAATGCGTTGGAGAAATAACCACAATCTTTGGATCTAGATGCATCGTCAAGCTGCAAAATATTAATGCAAGGTAAGAAAAACTATACATATTATATTTCCTAAACCGGGACTATTCGTTTTTTCACCGTGTCTTAAAAAGTAAATGTGTTTAAGAAAGTACAAAGTAAAATAAAACCCATATCCAAATTGTAAAGGATGCAAAGGTCTTTACGGCAAGTATAAAGTGAAACTATGAAACACTTTTTTATTGCACACGGGCATTTACATTTTTGTAGTTAAAGATTTCTGAACGGTATTTTGCGAAACATAGAAGTTCTGATTTATTTATTTATTTATTTTTTGCGGCGGCTGGTGGCGAGACCCATTAACTCCTGTTTGACTCAGACCCTTGATACGTGCAGCTGTTTGCAACTGACGTCAAACGCTTCTGGAAAACACCGCTCTACACGTTACTTTCTCTGAGCAGGCTTTGAATTGGATTATGCGGTTTGATACATGCCTATAGCATTCAGTAATATTGCTGCAAAGTTGTTTCCGCGCTGTAGAGCCATCCATTTCTTTATTGTCAAGCAGGAGTAACGGATGCAAATAATAATAGTTTATATTTTCTTTCCAACCAAGAGCACACAGGGACCATGGCATAGCTGCAGGACGTGAGCGTGATCTTGCCACGGAAGTGGATTTCCGTGTCTCTCATATTTAATACATAAAAATATTCATTAAACGTCTTTAATATCTTTAATGATGTAATATTTTTTATCATTCCTGTTGTTGTCGTTGTGTTGTTTATCAGACGTCACACAATAGCTGAATCGTTTCTTGGATCAAACATATTTGATCCAAAACAATGGAACAACCCGACCAAAATTATACATATATTTCCATATATATACACACACACACACACACACACACACACACACACATTGTGTCTCAGTGGTCTATTGGAGTGTGACACAAAGTAAAGTGAAAACAGAAAACGGCCACTGAGAGACTTCGTTGGACACTTTATGTCTTTATGTGATACGTACAATTACAGAAGCCCAGGCTTTTCCTTGGCCATTCCTCTGCAATGCCTCATTATTTATTGATGGCTAAGTATTATAACATGGGGGGGCACTGTAGCGGAATAAGGCAAATCGGCCTCTCTTTTCTCACCACCCTCCACCCAATTTCTTACTCCTAATTGGATCCTGGTCAGATGACGGGCAATGAGAGCTGGGAGTATATACACACAGATGGGCATGGGAGGCCTATTATTGCAGTGTTGTTTCTGCTGTGCAGTATATCTCACATGATTACCGACCGTTAGGAAAAGACCTGCCGTATATCCAGTGGTGATAGGATAGAGTCAGGCTTTGAAACCCAGGGTGGGTATAATGAACTATTTCCTTTGTTCCAATGTGGTCTAACGGGGTAAATAATAGAGTATGTGAGTCATACTAATGAGTTGGCACTTGACAGGGCAGAATATTGCGTCAATAGGAGTGTTAGATTTCGCATACGTTTGCAGGCATCACTGTGTGGTATTTGTAAGTGAACGTCACGTGCAGCAACAAATGTGGGAAAGCATCAGATACCGTTTGCTCTGCTGTCAGTTCCCCACCGCAGCGTCAGCACTAAAGAGAGACCAAGAGGTCGCAGACAGAAATGATCTGGGACCAGTTTAGAATAAATTAGCATTTCTTTGCACAATGGGTGTCAATAGCTTGAATGAGGTTTTTGAGAGTCCAGGGTTGGCTCAGTCTATATGTGTTCTGAAAGCTGAACATTTTGCGAATACGTACGTATTACACCTCTGCCTGAGTATACTGGATGGCTTCCTGTCCTTGGAAATTTTCTGTCACATCACAGAAGTCCTGGGGAACAAACTGTCTCTATTGTCAATCACCCATCCATCCATCTGTTTTCTACACGCACTTTGTCCTATGCAAGATAGTGGGAGTGTCATTCACGTTAAGAGGCTTGAAAAAGCAGAAAGCCCTTGAATACTTCGCAAGGAGCTTCATCACGTATCTATCCTCATTTTCCAGTTTGTAGGGAAACGACACAGTGTCCGGACTATTAAGGAAACGGTCTCTTCCTCATTAGTAGCAGGATTTGGTTCACAGTTACTGTAGAATACTTTAGTACATGGCGAAAATGCAGCAGTCATTTTGTTGAATGCATCGCCGTACACATTAAGCCAGAAAACTGCCAAGGCGAGCAGGTACTTCCTTCCTTATTCCCCTTTGAAATGATGCTGCCACTCTATGGGTGAACAGCCCCCACAGTGCGATGCATCAGGGACCAGGCAGCTTGTCTCTAAGTGCCGCTTATACAGTACCGCTGCTGTGGATGTACATAGAAATGTCTTTAATGTCAAGGCCACGGGCTTTTTTATGATTGAGGTGTATTTTAGGTACTGAAATCAGGCCTATTCATTGTGGAGAACAACGTTAAACGTTTACGGTAAAAGAAACTTTCCAGTCGATGTTGATCTAAGGAATGAAAGTAAACGTTCAATACATAATAATGAAGGAAAATTAAAGAATGGAGATGGTTAGTTGGTG
>JABFEB020000132.1:14737584-14756562 GCA_019775895.2 Stomatorhinus ivindoensis
TTGATCTAAGGAATGAAAGTAAACGTTCAATACATAATAATGAAGGAAAATTAAAGAATGGAGATGGTTAGTTGGTGAACTTCTGTTGAGGAATTGCATTTTCATTTACAGATTTATTTTTGCTCATATTATAAGGGTGCCACCTCCGAAGAGAGCGTGTCCCACTGGGGATGGGGTTTGGGGAAGACCCAAGACACGCTGGAGGGATAGATCTCCCAGCTGGTGTCGAAACACCGGGGCTTAGCTCAGAATCAGCTGGAATCTGTGACCACGAACAGGAAAGTCTGATCTGAGCTTCTCAGCATGCTGCCACTCGCATGGTGGGAAGATGAGATGGGGTATTTACAAGCCACCCGGAACCTGCACTAGACTAGCAGATATGGAAGAAGGGTGAATGTATGGCTGTATTTGCAAACCTGTAGATATTGCCGTAAAACACTGACCTGTGGTGTAGATGTGTGTGAACCCAATTTTGAACACACTCTACAGGATGCAGAGGAACTTTTCCCACCTGATGCCAATGGAGCTGCATGCGTCACCAAACTCCTCCAACAGTTCTAACCCCACGCCAATGGGCAAATGGGAGGCGCCAACCTTCACACGGGCAGCCCTGTTCCGGGTGGGAGCCACGTCGGCGCTCTTCCTGTTTGCCGCCGCCAGCAACTTGGCCGTGCTGCTGAGCGTGGTCCAGGGCCGGGGCCGGAGACTCGCAGCTCACCTGCGGCCGCTCATCGTGAGCCTGGCGGTGGCCGACTTGATGATGACCTTCATCGTCATGCCGCTGGATATGGTGTGGAACATCACGGTGCAGTGGTACGCCGGGGACGCCATGTGCAAGTCGCTCTGCTTCCTCAAGCTCTTCGCCATGCACTCGTCCGCCTTCATCCTGGTGGTCATCAGTCTGGACCGGCACCATGCTATCCTGCACCCGCTTGATTCTGTTGATGCTAAACGCAGGAACAAGAAGATGCTGATGCTGGCCTGGTCCCTCAGCCTGCTCCTGGCGTCCCCACAGGTGAGTGGGAGGGTACACAAAATGAAATCTTTGTCATGGATGTGGTGTTCCTTCCAGCAGTGCTGGAAGCACAAAATAGGTAGTCCTCAATGCTCCTTCCATCTTTCCGGGGATAAGAGCAGACGTTGTCGTTTCATGGATTCATGAAGTCCTTTAAATTGTAGGTTATATAGTTTGTTAGCTACAATCACTATAGCTAGCTATTACATTTGTTTTTATCTAGCTACTATCATATAGTAATCAACGGGAATCAAGACAATTACTGTAACAATCATAAGTGCGCCACATATCGTCGTCTCCAAATTAACCACTTTGTCAAAGAATTTCTGTGAGTCTCTTAGCAACCTGAAAGTGATAAATCTGGTGCATATCTAAGGTGTGTTTATGTCGCATTTCTGCTCGTTTTTTTTTTTTGTCCGTTTAATGCTGCCGGTGAGCTGCCATTATCGCAGATAGCTGAGAATGTCCCCCGTGGAAAAACAACAGCACTCGCCATGCTGCGTGATGAATGTATCACGTATTTCATTCTGATTTTGTGTTTCTGGCAGAGGCGCGGGTGCGCCGTTGGGAATGCTGCACACACATGCACATTTCTTGGAGTCTTTTACATGCATTTTTTTTGGTAGGGTGGCTCTCTAAACAGGAAACTGTGTACGGAATCAAAATTGGTAAAAGCTGTGGAGGGGAGCGTAGCTGAAGTCCGGAAGGTGCTTTTGACTTAAGGCAACAGACACGCCGATTCTATCTTGAAAAGGCTACAGTGGCCCTTCCTTGTGGCATTACAGAAATAAACTCGATTGGTCCCATTCCCAATTACCTGCCTGTTACACGCTGACAGTGGCTGAGGTCTCCTATCTCTGCTAGTCTTGGAAGCCCTGACAAGGTGTATGGCAGCCGTAAAGGGCCTCACACAGCCGGCGTCGCAGATGCAGACACATATTGTTTCCAGACATGCAAGCCATCTCCCTTCTGTAAGAGGTGCATCTTCAGAAAGTCGTGGGTCCTATATTTAAAACCATGAGGCATTGTAACTCTGGGCAATGATGTGTCCAGAAAAAAAAGCCTCCAGACTGACGTAATGTTCTTACTCATCAAAGTTTATAGCTTAGTCTAACATAATTATTCAGGTATGGGATGGTCTGGATAGCAGAGGAAATTAGGCAGCACTTCAAACAGATGATTAATGATTCAGAGGAAGCAAATCTGTCTCCAGGTCAGTGGTATTGTGAGAACATCTGTGTACTGAGTGACTCTCTGGGAATAGGGCTTAAGGAAAGTCCACTGTTATTTGGCAAGCTTTGAGGAATTCATAAAGCAGTAAATCACGCTGCTTTATATGATTACCATGGTAACCAGGTTAAGAAGTAGATAAGGGGTAAGGTATAATGACATCACTGTTCCTGCATTTGAGTCTCAGGTGTGGTCCACATTCAGATAGAAACACAATTTAACTGGGACCATGAGATCAAGCACCCCCCCCACCACCACCACCCCCGTTTGACAAACCCACCCCCAGCCAGTGAAATCTACCAACGGGCACCCACCACCCAAGTTGGCGAAATATATCAAGAGGGACTCTGGATAATTTTATCGGGGGTGGTAGACCTTGGCTTTGTGTCGCTGATGGAATTGGGCCCACAGGAAAAAATAATTGAGTAGCCCTGGAATGGATTGCCCAATGTCAATGGACTGGCAGTTTTATAGCTGCTTAAGGCAAAAGAGCACATCAAGACTGGAAATTCTGTTTGTACTCAACATTGTACTCAAAAGATTTGCACTCAATATTGAGCAGTGTTCATATGATTAATACTCAGTAGTGGTGAAGGTTAGATTGTGGGTGGGCAAATTTAGGTGACAAATTCATTCAATCAGTGGGAACATCCTTGCGTATGGGAGTGCCTGAGTAATGTATTTAAACTCTAGCAAACTAAATATAGCATTTCTGTATTTTTTTCCCCATGAAAAACAGCTCTTTATCTTCAGGGCAATCAAGGCCGAGGGCGTAGACTTCACTCAGTGCATCACCCATGGTAGCTTCCGGCAACGCTGGCATGAGACCGTCTACAACATGTTTCATTTCGTCACACTCTATGTCATCCCCCTGCTGGTCATGACCTGCTGCTACATCCGAATCTTGGTTGAGATCAACAGACAGATCCACAAGCGCAAAGGTGCACATTCTACCAATCACCTACACCTACACTACTACTTACTTGCTTGATTGCCTGCATTTGCTCTATATTCATTGTCTTTGCACAAGATGTAAATGCACATTTTTATTAATTAGTAGAGAGAAGAAACTGAGATTTCTCAAGTTGCCAGCACAAGGATGTGTCTCATCTGCTAATTGTAGTAATGATGTTGACTTTGTAACCACTGAAAAGTATATGTTGCTTTTTATGGTTAAAGACTAGTATCATATCTGCACGATGTATATCTGAAGCATATGTGCTTTTACCTTCTAAGAACTAATAATCAACATATTCAACTCTCTCCAGATAGAGAATTGCACTTGAGATGTAGTGGAACAGATATGATCCCCAAAGCGCGCATGAAGACCCTGAAGATGACCATCATTATCGTTTTGTCTTTCGTGGTGTGCTGGACGCCCTACTATCTTCTGGGAATTTGGTACTGGTTCCAGCCACAGATGCTGCAGGTGACGCCTGAGTATGTCCACCACATCCTCTTTGTGTTTGGCAACCTCAACACATGCTGCGATCCCGTCATCTACGGATTCTATACCCCGTCCTTCCGTGCTGACCTTGCTGGCTGCTGGTGCTGCCGATCCCGCGACTCCTCCCCCAGGTCCTTGGACCGCCTTTCTGGTCGACCAAGGCAACACAGTGTTGGGCCGGACTCTGATGCCCTCAGCGGGGACCAGCAGAGAGGCACAGAAGGATAGAGACAGAGATATTATCTCAGCATCCTTACTAAAACCATGATTTAGGCTTCTATGTGGAACCTTACAGTATTCTCCAAACTCCACACTTGCAGTTTAGTAACCAAAAAAAGAACCTAACTCTTTATCAGGGGTGATTCTATGATTTTTAAGGTGAGAAGCATAAGAGGAATCATAATTCATACAGAGGGGCCAACCTTATTATTAGCCAATCATATGTTTTACATCAGTGATTGATAGGGGAGGGGATACTCTGGGGGCCAATCAGCATTCAACTAGGGCCAGTGCCCTTGTGGCCCTGCCCTTGTATAGCGCTTGGGCCCCCGCATTGCATTGTGGGATTAATCTGCCATGCTAGTTGGATACCTCTCGTTATCCAGGTAGCGGTGCATTAGTTGTGTCTGCAGCTCTATTCGGATTTATTCACTAAAAATGCAAATCTATGCGATATTGTTGTGCAGTTGGCTGCAAGTTGTAAGAGGGCTGTGCACGCAGCATTAAAGAAGCAGATGGGTTAAGTAAATAAATAAATACCGTAGTTTCAATTTATACCATATGTTTTCATGTTTAAAAAGACCCTTAATTAACACTACAAGCAGACTACTTGATTAATGTAAGTGAATTATTTAAACAGTATTTGTGCAGGAATGATTCTTGATCTTTCTTGAGCTTTTTGATCCATATAAGCGGTTGATCACTATATACATTATCGCTTATGTGATCACTATATAAGCAGTTTCCAGTGTAATTAATACATCAACAAAAACGTAAAGAGTCCCCCTTTTAAATAATATTACTTCCATCAGTGTTATGCAAGTTCACACTTAACCAGACCTAGCTCAAAGTTCAGTTCATACAGATTAAAATGAACTTGTTCACATTCCAGTTTTTTTTTATCTGTTTTTATTGGCTGCTCTGAATTTAAAGTGAAATTTTTGATCAGCAATTAAATACCAGTAACATCACCAACCACAGAAAGCTCATGGAGTCTACTTTATTGATATACACAAATCATCAGTGTCACAATCAGTGCATGGGAACGCATGCAGTGTCGATCCAAAATTTATTTATAACTGCCCCAGACCAGTGTGTGAAATACAGTGGAGTCCGGGGTGGTCCGACACCCCTGATTAACCCATGAGACCCCCTGAAAGCCTCAAAAGCAAAATTTTAAGGGGGTCTCAAAATCGGTATTGTGCAACAGTAGGGAGATGGGGACCCCTTCGAATATTGATGGGTATTTTGCACACTGCCCCAGACCTTACCCCCGCCTGGGCAGCTCGTAGGGGTGGGGGTGGAGGTGGTTTATGACAGATATGCTTTCCTCATACTGATTCCTCGGTTATCTTGGTAAGGCCATTTCTCTCAGCGCATTCTGTCAGCGTACTTTGTATGAGTATTAATCATCACTAACAAAAAAAAAAGAAAAGACAATTGCGGGGTTAACTGGTATGTAGGTCGCTGTGTGTCGCTGTGTGGCGATAACTGAAAAAGTGTCGCCCCCCAGAATGGCAGATGTACTCGTGATGACGTCATGTGCCTATTCCTATATTATATATTGTTGTTCTTAATGTTCTCTGAATTCTCTGAAATGACACTTCTTATGTGTTTCTGGTATGATTCTATCACTGGTCTGCCCCTTACCTTTTGAAATATGCTACAGCTAAATCAATCAATTTTTTCATCATTTCTAACAGTTGTGAAGGGACCCCCGTAAAAATGAATTCTTGTGGAAATACACTTTGGTGAAAGTATACCAGCATGGAACTTGGCATATATAAAGAATGTTCAGTATTGAGTATTTCAGTAACCCAAGTGTGTTGATCTGATTAGGAAAAATATCCAAAAACTCAAGTGTGTCAAATATCAAGTAAGCACTTGCTTATTTTAGCAATAAAATGCATGCTGTGTGTATATAAACTGTACAGTTCCTTATGTGAATGTACTGTTTCCAGAAAATAAGCTGCAAGTCTCGGATTCAATGACATAGTCATAGAATCACGATAGATTTTTTCAGCACAATGAAGTGAGATGTCTAGTTTGTCAAGAAATCTGTGTGATCTTATCTAAGTGTAAGAAGACAGCCTACCTTGTTGTCTTGATTTGATTATCAGTGTGCAGTGTTTCTGGTACAAGCCAAACCCCCCAGCGTCCTCTGCCGGAGACAGGTTGACCTTCTAACTCTGCTGTATGGTCAAAGTCCATACAGTGTCTGCTGCAAGTTGACGGTATTCAGTGTGATGTTTGTAGCTGGTCTTCTTATGTTATTGGGATGGTGGTCTTTGAATTGCACTATAATTACACTGAAATCAACTCCTTTGCTTTCCTGTGGAGATGCGTGTAGGAGCATGTCATGCAGAAGGAAAGTTCTGGATGAACGTAGTTAATTTACTTCATTTGGTCCCAACAGCACCTCCTGTGGGCATCGATGAGCTGCCATTAAACACGCTCCGCTGTCACACTGTCCTCATTGACTTTCATTCACTTCCTTTGACTAAGCAGCTACCAAGAAGCACGTCTAATGCTCCCAGTTACTCTATCTGTTACTTTTATTGACTGCATTAATTCCATGTGAACAGTAAGTGCTAGTTTGAAAAACAATAGATCCGGCACCATCTTTAACGTGCCGTGTTATTTACACATATCATGTCTTTTATGTGTTACTGGCACATTAATTAAATTTGGTTATAAGAGGAATGTGACATATTAGGTTGTTTGTAAAAACATTGCAAGTGTAAATGGTAGCGGGAGATACTTTGTGCTTTACAACAGAAGAGCAACCATTACAAAGGGAAGATTAGGGAGGTGAACAATGGAACTGTTTGTGTGAATGGCTAAGAATCCTGCCAACACTGAACACAATGAGAAAAGTCATTCTGAAATGGTCGTGTGAGCATTGACAAGGGGCCAGAAGGGAAATGGGGTCTTTGGGGGGGTTACACTGTCTATTTTAGGAGAACCACAGTTGGTGGGAGTGGAACAAACAGCGAAAGCTTGGCTTAAAACAGAACCATCCATTTGGCCCAGCAGGGAGAACCGAATGGAGTCGGCAGGGATCACCTTTGCTAATGTTTCTTAGTGAATTTTTGGCCAAAGAAAAAAGTAAGTTATACAAAGTATATATGTGTTTGTTTCTTATGTGAAGTTGCTTGTGCTCCGTGACTATTGCCTTCAATTAAACTAATTGGGTAAATGCTATTACTGGTAAATATTCTAGTTGCCATAGCAATTCACAGCCACTATGTCTAACATAGATTATATGGTCATATAATTTTTAGCATGAAAAAAACTGTAATTCATGGAATTATATTTCTTTAAAGTTTATCTTTATATATTCTAATATACAGTATATTGGTTGTGTTTTAGAAGAAAAGTTGTTCAATAAAAGAACCTTTTATCAATAATTTGCTAAAATTATTTTTTGAGCTCAAATATACAAATGTATTGACATAATTAACTCAAGCTACCATTTAAGGGTCTTATATACCAGTCTTGTACATGTAGGCATATATCTGACAGGAAGCCTGTGGACTGTTTCCACGTTGTACTCTGATGCCTTTCCATGTCATGTGTCTCATTCTATTTATTGTGGCATTTTCATATTCATATTACATAACACAGTTCCAATCCTCCGGAATTGTACTGTGTGTCATGGGCAAAGTGATGGCTGAGATCTAGAGCACAAAAATAATAACAAAAATAACAAGAAGAATATATATAAATAAAGTATAAATATAACATAGGATTTTCTTCTAGTTATCTTTTATAGTAACTTTTAGGAAAACTTCTGTTGGTTTTTTCTGTGTTTTGTGGTTTAATTCAGTATAAAATTAGACTCTATGTCTGATAGACTCTACCATCAATTGAATGGGTATTCAGTAATGTTTGTAAAAAAATCTTGGACAGACTTTGCTTGTGGGAGATTTACTTATACAAAAATGTTCTGAGGGCAGTATGAGAAATGATTGGTTCAGAGAGATGACCAATCAGATTGTAGAGCAGGTGAGTCCAAGCAACTGATTGGTTATCTCATCATTTTTCCTTCTGCCCTCAGAACATTTTTGTGTACGTGAAACTCCCATTAGCACAGGCTTTTCCTCGACCCATTGTATCTGACCCAGGGGAAAAGGAGACATTCAAGAGGCGAGAAGAAGTAAAGGCCTTTATTTCATGATAGAACGAGAGGCCACTGGCTTGTTGGCATTACTCTAAGGCATTATGACAGCTCTGTATTGTGAGAATAAATTTTGCTTCCCAAAAATGGAATGAAGAGGAAGGACTGCAGAAGCAAACTACATCAGTGCAAAGGCAATTTAAGAAGATGTTAGTGAATGACGGACAAAGCACAACAAAATGTACGTGTTTTCTACAGGTGTTTTATAACCATGGAGGTCAACTTAACTGATAACGCCATCCTGTCCTCCTGCTACGCCAGCAGAGATTAGCGTGAGTAGCATCGGCATCTGGGAAATATGACAACACTGGAAGGTACAAATCAAAGTGAATTCCTTTCCTTGGCAAATGGAATGGTGAATGGTATAAAGAACTCTAACATGAAGGGTCTGGACATGGAGAAGTGTGGGGAAACTGCAGCTCTGTTCGCCGGCATTTTACTTACATTTGAGTGTTTTGGTAAAAGCAGCACATTGGACAGCTGTTTAAGACACACTACCTTTTCAAATTGCACATCTATTCATTTATTTTAATTTATTTATACTGATTTTTTTGTACTCTATACTCTTTTTGTTGTTTTTTTTTAATTTGCACTGTCTGAACTATATGTGCTGTATTTGCACTTTGTTCGCATTTTGCACTATAAGTTTCTTTGTGTGCCCTTTATGCACCTTGCTGTCGTATGTACAAGAATTTCCCCCTGGGCTCAGTAAAGTTTTACCTTATCTCATCTTATCTTAAAATAGGACATCTATTAACATAGTGGAAATCTTCAAGATGGTTAATAATTGAAATGGAAATCACGTCACCTTTAGCTCACTTTAACGCAATGTTGTGCATGTAGGGATTTGTATCTTTCTTTTTGGGGTGGCTCAGCTTGCACAGTGCAGCAGATTCGTACTGCGGCAGAAACGCTTCAGTCTGTTGACTTACCGTCCCTGTTGGGGATTTAAGGGCTTGACCCGTGGCTGAACAATACAGCGGCTCACGGTGAAAGCGGATCACACACTTACGGCTACAGCTCTCTAATTGCAGAATATTGATCAGAGTTGCGACTGATAGATTCTCTGATTTCTCATTTCAAAATCAGAGGACACACTGAATGAATCCGCCCTCATCGATTGCTGCAGAAGGACAGCCAGGATGGTTTATGAAGATCGCGGCAAATGGGCTCGTTATTTTACAACAATCTCAAACCGCCTCAGGTCTGTTTGGGAAATAACACAGCAGAATGCTCAAGCAAATTAGTTGCACTTTAATTAAACTAAATGTTGACTTTCCCCAAGACCAGAGCTGTTTAAGTGATGATGTCTGGAGATGAAAATAGCAAACTTTGCTATTTTTTCAAAGCATTACGCATTCAAAGACAACACAAGACAGAAAATTACTGGCTCCCCTCCCATGTGCCCCCCTACTCTACCCCTATCCAAGAGAAAAGTCCTTAGATGAGTTTAAATCAGGTTCGCTTAAACATGTGGTGTATACATTCATACATGTTCATTTTGATTCATATGTCATTATTAAAGGAAACATACCATATTATCACCATAACAATGTTTTTTTCTTTCTACCCCTCTTTTAGAAGCCTTGTCATTTTAAAACTTTACTTCCTTTGTTGTTTGAATCAGTCACCAGAAAATCACGAAAGAAACTTATTAAAAATTGAGTGATTCCAATGAGAAGTATGATTTTAGACTGAGTAAGGATCAGATGAAGAAGCGGGTAAAGGAGACATTTTCAGATATTATTAAAAAACATATTATCTGATGCCACATGTCAGCCTTCATATTATTTTATCTAGAAGAAGTAGGACTACAGTCTTATCTCCCTTCCTGTCTCTTCAGACACTTACTACTCTCTGTTCTGCAGAAAGACAAATATTACTGCAGTCTTCCAATTGCAAGCAAGGTTTGGTATTGCGAATCTCCCATTAGAGCTTGTGTCACTGTAATCTAATCAGAGAGGGCCATTACAGACGTTACAGACAGTCAAGCGTAACCAGCTCCTCGCGTCCGTTCATCAATCACATGCCTCACATATTGAGAAAAAGAGACATATATTTGCTATACCTCCAATATTACATGCAACACAAACAGAACGCTTGTTATGAATGCCATGTCTATAAGGGTCTATGAAGACGTTCATTACACATTATAATGCATTCACAAAGCATTATGAACATAAATATTTTTTTAAAGGCACAGCACATTATAGCCACGTTTATTATGCATTATGAATGATATATATTATTAATATATATATTATATATATAATAGAATCTATAATGCACTATAAATACCTTCATAATGCAGTACTAAGCAGCCTTTATTCTTATACAGACCATTATAATGCATTTGAAGCGATCTAAAATGCATTATGACAGTGGTAAAGTGCTATCACAAAAACGTAAGAGAAGTATACAATATAAAGTGGTCATTTGTCTTTGTGAAGTACAGTCTTTGTTAGGGCAGTTGTTTGTCTTTGACGGTTGGGCTTTATATACTTTTTGACAAACTGTTAGATGTCATCAAAAAGACTGCAAGTGATTTTGTCATTGTGACTTTAGTGCTACCCAGCCATCACAGATATGAAAACCTTAATATACACATAGGTGGTTAGGTTATCTAATGCAAGGTATGGGACAAACATTTCCAAAAGTAATCCAGTGCAGGGTTATAGGAGGTCAGTCCCAGGAGTCAAGGCAAGGGGCAAAATGAATTGGATGCCAGTTGATCACAGACACACACACACACACACACAGGTTTGTAATTATATCTTTGTGGGGACTCTCCATTCATTTCTACAGGCATAACCCTAATCCCAACAATGATAACCTTAATGCCTACTCAGCCCAAACCTTAACCATAAGTAACCAAACACTGGCATTTTTAGTTTTTTTATTGCAATCACAGATTTTTATAAATTTGCATTTGCCCTAGTGGGGACAGAAAAATGGTCCCCATAACGCCATAGTAACAGGTTTATATCGTATTGTGGCGACATTTGGTCATGACCCACACTTATATACACACACACACACAAATACACACATATGCAGACGTACACACACATGCACACGTATACACACACACACAAACACACACACACGCACACACACTAATGGAAGTTTACAGTTCTCTTAAACCTCATGTCAGTAAAAGCAAACTGGAGTATCCACTGAGCTACCAGGAATGAATTTAAAATAATAGTGATTCACTAAATTTCTCAGTAATGTAAATGTTCAGTTACTTTTTAAGAAAAATACAAAAGCAAAGTCCTCAGAGCTAAACTTGTACAAGTACACAATGGGAAACTTTATATGACATCTTATCTGTAAACATCCGATAAAGAAGGATAAATGTAGCTAACGCAATTAAGTGAGAGTAATTAGACACACCTTACTAAGCTGAATGACTTCCAGGAAATTACCAAATTAACCATGCAGATGTGATATAATGAGAAGCACTCACTGTCATTTAAAAATTGTAATTTATTTAGATTGCTATTGAATAAATGGCATTTTCTCTGAGCAGATGGTTAAACAGATAGCAATATATTACAGTATTGTTAAAGCTACACTTGTATGAGAAATATATAAGCCTGCAGCTGTTTGATACTCGTGTGACTAAAGGGTTTTGTTGATTATGCAACGGACCCCCATGTTTCTGTGATAAAACAAAGTGTGACCTTGAATTTCATGAATTCACTACAATGACATCTGTTCTGGTGTTTCAACAGGAGGTCTGTGACAGAATGCAGTACGCATCCTAATCAAAATGTGTTTTGTTAGTATATACAACAAATGAAGTTTCGTATTTTTGCTTCCTTTAGCGACCTTCTCTCAGACAGCCAGCAGGCAGCAACTCAGTATGAAAGGGTGAGATGCCTGGCCTGATAATGATTCAGCAAACGTATAATACTGATATAAGAGAATCAAAAGAATACAGCCAGCAGATGAAATCTTAAATATTTACCATTGGATAGAGTGCTCTCGTCTGAAATTTAATTCCCATGATTATCTTGGGGAAAAAAACATTATTGTAAAATATGTGTTAAGTTCTTCAGCTAACCTGGAGTCTTCTGACTGTCCACAGTAAGTACCAAAAACCAAAAATAAGTATGCAAGGCCTGGATATTTCGTGTGCATCCCTGGCTACAAAGAGCTTGCTTCAAGACATGATTGAACTTTCCCATGACAGTCATTTGCATCACAAAAGGAATTAAAATGACAACCTAAGATGCCTATTCTTCTCATACAGCATCCGTTCTGCCGCCTGTCCCTTCTTTTCTCAAGAAGTGTCCTCCATTCTTCATTGCATAGTCCCTGGCTACAGCAGTAACAAGACCATAGACACGAACAGAGAGTGAAGGGCAGGTTTTCCGAGATGCACAGAAACGGCGCTGCTGGTGCAGAAGAAGAAGGAGCGATGGAGATCATTCCCGAAGACATTTCGTAAGTGGTGTTTGGGCTGGGCTGCTTTCATAAGACGAGGCACAATGATGACAAGAAGAACCTCCAGTATTTCACTGGGAGCGTCGTATCGCTGCAGAACAGACAAAGCGTATATAACACAATCCAAACATTACCATGGGATACTCTATCCCACCATTACAACGTGAATGGGACTGTTGTAAAGTAACAGTAGCTGACAGTGGTTAGTGAGAGTCGTTACCTTTGACTTATATTATACGAAAAGTGACTTCAAAACACATCCGTTAGTTAGTTAATAATATGGTCACCATACATTAAGAACATACAATGTCCAAAACACAAAATGTCAAATTACAGATTTTTAAAAAAGGCACAAAGTCAAATTTATTGTCAACTTTGCAGTTTCCAACACCTCCATAATTAAACCTTTAAAGAAGCACAATAATAATGCTAGAATATTCTCTTCATGCTCATTACAAAATCTAAACACTCCCAATTAAACAGAAGAAACAATTATAAAGCCGCAAAAAAGGTTAAAAAGATTGTTTTACTGCCATTCTGAAGGTTGGCTTTGAGGTTTTGAGGCGGTCAGCACAAGACTGAAACACAAATGTTAAGATTCAGAAACAGAGAAAAAACTCAAAAAAATGGGCATTTCTGCAAAAAAAAACATATACAGATGAGGATTAAAAATGGCTCCTGCAGCTTTCTCCATGAAAAAAATCGTGCTTTCTAACAATGATTTGCATCTGAAAGTGCACTGAATAGGGACCCTTTACTGTTTAGCAAGCTCATTAAAATCTAAATCACTCTGCTAATTCTCTACAGTCTTGTTAGCTTAAATTAAACAGACAACTTGATTCAGTAAGAAACTTATTCACATCATGAGTAACTCAGCAAAGTTATATTTTTTTTAGTGTTTTCTTCACAATTCCAAGTTGCATTACTTTCTAAATGAAGGCAAACATGCTCCCTCGCTGTGCATCAGAAAACAACATTTCCTTGTGTCACTAAGCACCTATAAAGAAGACATTAAAATGTATCCTTTCGTAATGCCTAATTAGCTCTTCTCACTGCTGGTCGGGATATTATAAATTAAGATGGAAACCCTGATTGAGTTTGAGTAATCAGATTTCCGCATCTATCACCGGGGAGAATTTACACAATCTCTCCAGTTTTTCTTCTTCTTCCCTAGACAATAAACTACACTAACACCAGTGTTGTATGGGTCAGTTCCATAGCCATCGGCTTGCAACGTGGAGCTTCGTAATGCTGATTAAATCCTTGACAGACACCTATTCTAGGAACTAAATTGCATAAACAAATAAAGGCACTTAAATGCTCCAGCGAGGCGGATAAATGGCTGCTCTTGCACTCGGATGACAAGCTCTGCTCTCAGTTGTCTCTGTGTGTGTGTGTATGTCCAAAAAGAGAGAGGACGGGATATGAAGAGAAGCAATCCAATGTACCTGTACTCATATTTCTGCGAATAGAACATAAAACATAATTTCATTTTCATTTTCAAATTACACGTGAGAAGTGTCTAAAGTTAACCCCAGCCTGACTTGGTCATACACGTTTTACACTCGACCCATGTATGGATGTCCTAGCAATTTTAAGACACCATACACAGGTTGCTTGTCTCTGGATAATTTCATGTGATCCTTGATCAAGGACCACACTTATTACCAGAGTTATGATGAAGAAACTGGTCCACTTTTAAGGAAAGTGATAAGTTGTCATGGTTGACACACAACAGCAAAATGTGTCCTATGAATTTAATCCATGTCACACAGCAGGGGGGGGGGTAATTCCGCACATGGGGAGCGTTAGTGGGTGCAGGGAACTGCAGTAGCACTTACGTTGGTCAGGGATTCAAACCAGCAAACTACTGGTTACAAAGGCAGTTCCCTAACCATTAGGCCACCACTGCTATACCTGTTACCAGGGGTTACACCACTCTGTAGTGCATTACATACTTCATTGAGGTTGTCATCCTGTTTACATGGTGGATTGTGAAATGCTTTTTATAGAACCTCATTTGTTCTTGTATTACATTACTGGCAGAACCTCTCCCCCTACAGAGTTTTGGTTACTAAGCACCAAACATCTGAAATATTCTGGAGAGAAGGTCCTGTCCCTGCATTCAGTCGATACAATTATGTATTTGCAGTACCAGTACAATCGAAGACCTTGATTATGTAGAAAGAGACTGAGTGATGATGTAATGCTGTGCTGGGCACATATGACCTTGGCTGACTTTCAGGGCATCGTTACTGTGCGTCTGCTCACCCTTCATCTGAATCAATGAGAAAGGAGATTTCTCACAGTCTTAATTATACAGCAAACCGAGAACTTAAAAAGCAGAGCACAGTAAGGAGGAAAGCAGAAGGGAGTGATGTTAAGTTAAGAATAACTTACTTGATTTGCTTTTCTGCCATGTGCCAATACCACGATACAATTCAGATTAGTTGTATGTGCTCATTTTTCAGTTTTTATTTTCTTTTTTTATTAACGCACACAAACACTTTGATAAGGAATCTTCTTCCGGTATCAGAGGAGACTTTATTGTTTAACCAGCACTGTGTTTTATTACAGATGGAGAGATTTTCCACTGTGTGGGACCTGGACAGATAGGAGTGGCCCCTCTGTAATCCGTCTCACGCGCACCCTCACACGTGCCCCCAGTTTCCGATTTCTCAGCCCATTCGGCCCGGACTCCTAGTGGACGGACGAGAGGGACAATGAATCCTGGTTTTTGTTACTCGATGGTCGGGAACAATCCTGGGGAAACGGGCCGTCACACGGGAGACGGAAGCCCAGATGAAAGTGGTGTCTAGGAGATGATCCACGTGACTCGCAGTCTCGGAGGAAGTGTGACTCACCCTCCCTGCCGCAGCCGTCAACGCTGCAGTGATCCGGGGTGTGAAAACCGAAAGAGGTGGCTGCTTCTATTCCTGTAGATTCATGGCCTCTGTATCTTTGTTAACCTGGTTGATATTGTATGTGTGCGATGCAGCATAGATCAGTGCTGGGCTGACTTGGGCCTTAGGCTTCTGCTCAGACAGGCCCATCACACATACATACCCATAATAAATTATGGGGGGGGGTTACCTCACAATGAAAACAAAGTCCTGTATGCCAGCTAACCAGTCCATGGTCACTTCTATCTGCAGCACATAGTATACAGTGCTTCTGGTTCTTTTATCATTCATTCAGCCTGATGAACATCCATCCATCCATTATCTACCGCTTCATCTGAGGTCGGGTCGCGGGGGCAGCAGTCTAAGCAGGGAAAGCCAGACTTCCCTCTCCATTGTAAATAAATTGCATTTATCATCAGGAGATTACTAGTTATTACTCTTCATAAGTCATTGTTGTATTTAACAATATTTTTATGAAAGTAATTGACCTGGAAGAAGAATTTAAGGAAATACATTATCCCGATGTCTTGTTTTTTTCAAACATAAAAATCCTCCACATCTTTTCGTCATTCTCCATTAATATGAATAACAACCAGAGAAACGAACGAGCCCCATAAGCTTTAGTTTGCCTTGAATAATGGTGAGAGCTCACAGTTGTTGCTTCTCCTGAATTGCGTTCCTCTCCATGAGTCCGAGCGGCAGACCTCTGTGGATTTGATTCGCAGCCTCTGCAAAGAGCCTCCAGCTCAGTGCAAATGAAGGGGAAGGAGAAACACAATAATTAGTCATTTTTATCTTGTGGATGGCATTTATATGAAGACCTAATAATACCTTTAATATGCTTCATGGAAATGATTCTGTGTGCACAGCATTAATGTCAATCCACACTATGGGCCCTGAATTCATTAGTTAGCTATCACGTCAGTAGTTTTCATGCATGTCCTCGTGCGTAAACTTGCAATGCCCAAAGGAAAGGATTGCATGTCCAACGGCTTTTATCAACGATGGTTATATGCCTACATACCCTTTGTGTGTTAGGGCTTGGGGTGTGCAAATTCCACATATAGGGAGAGGGACAGTTCATTCACAGTGTGACTCATCATTCATTTTGTTCACGGGTGAACCTGACCATGCTGTGCACAAACGAGAGTCAGAGGTTTTATGGGTAATATACAGTAACGCCTTCACATATGTGGACTTGACATTTGCGATTTCGATTACTCGCGAGTTAGCCATGGATAATTCAACGGCATTATTTTTGGATCTTGCTGAAAGATTGCGGAAATTGATATAAGCAGTACAAAAAAACTTACCTGTAGCACTGATGAGCTTCTTGGTCGTTGACTTGGGAAAAGCTCTGGTAGGTGTGGCCATGGATGTACTGGGGGGCGGGACTGTTTGCATCTAACCAACCAGGGCTAGTTCAGTACAAATAAATAACCCAGCATGCTTTTTTACAGCAGCGAGCTAGTGTTCAGTATTTTTTACACACCTTTCATCTGAATCTCTCACATTAGGCGAGTGGGCGAGCTTAATTTCCAGCCCTGGATTATGGGCTAGTTCTGTAGTCGAGGTGACAAACTCCACAATTATTAGTGTCTGTTAGCTTTTTATTTAATCAGCTTGCTGCGAGATTTTTTTTTAGCGTGCTTTGATATGATTGGCAACGGCATTCCAATCGCTGCTGTTGAAGTCATTGGAAGGGGAAAATATAAGCCAATAAAATCAGCTGTACATCAGTTTTAAGCTGTTTGATAAAGTACAAATTCTGAAAAACACTGCTTGGCAATAAGAGTACTTGTGGTTCATCACTTTACACCCATGAATGGCATCGATTTATGTATTTGCTGATGTATAAAGTGGGTGTGAGATAAAAATGTTGGGCTAACCATGTTTAGATACCGGTTCTTGGGTTAACCAGTAACAAGCAAAGCTGCAGGTACGGTTAATCATTTTTCTCCTGGAAAAGACAAGACGGCAGAAATAAAGGAGGGTTTTGAAAAATACCTGCGAATAGATGGTGCTGCAGGCAGAAGGAAGGGCGGAATACAGAATGTGTGTAAGAAAAAAATCAAGCCCTGTTATTTCCACGGGGAAACAGAGAGAGAGATGCATGTCCCTTCAAATCCAAGCCTCCCGTCCCCCACCATTTTACTGCATAATGGCTTCATTCTCACTTGTCAGTCTGGCACAATGACACACTCACACGTGGCACCATCAGAAGAATGTGCATGCATGCTCACACACACATACATGCACACAGACACACACGCACACATTTTCTAAATGAAAATCACAATAGTCTCTACGCTCCAGACTTTAATTCAGCCTTCCATGTTATGATTATCCTCCATAAAGTGGAAATTTTTAAAAACAACTTGTATCTTCTACTTCAAAGATCTCCCTCACCCATTTCTCAAAATGACTTTTTTTTTATTACCGTTGAATTCGCAAATGGTCACTAACTGAGGTAGTCGCTAAACGTGGAACGGTTGTACTCCACCTTCCCTCCACATGAGACACAGGACGGCGCCAGTAGACTCATCGGTCATGTGACCGGGGACTAGCTCTATCACTCCGTGTCAAAGGCAATCTGCCCTGACAGTTGTTCAGCAATTGCTTCACCGGTACTTGTAAAAAGACCCTTTCTGTGCATTTCCCTTCCATCCCCTGCCATAAAAACCCTGACAAATCATTCACACACCATATAAAATGCTTCCCCTTACACGTTACCGACTGTTGCCTTCAAGTGACAACATGGCTGATGGAATCAACCTCAAGTCTGAGAATCTGATTTAAGGTACATACCATTTTTTAAATTTCCATTTACTTTAATTGAGTATTTGAAATATCAATGCATAAAACCTCTTAAAAGTTTTGCTCAACAACTGGGTTAATAATTTTAAATAAAAATATCCTGTATGGCTGCCTGCTGTACTGACCAGATTGACACATGACCGTGGGTGTGAATTATGGGGGATGGGAGTGAGTTACTCAAAACCAGCCAATACAACCTTCTGGACCCCCTTAAATGGGCAGAGACCTCAACCCCCCCAGTTACCAGCCCAAAGTTATTTCCTTGAACATGACCCCATGTGAGAAGCTTTATGTTCATTCTGGAATGTTCTAAAAGACTATGTTGGCTACAAAATGTAAAAAGGTACATAACAGATGTAGTAAAGGGAGAGTAATGTGTGAGTAAGACACGGCGTCTAACAGCTCTTCTAAAATCCGAAGAGGATCTTTCAGATCATAACAGCACACTTCGCTGGTCGCGTTAACACCCCCCAAGCTATCGATGCTTATCTGTTACCATCTCGCCCGCCTCTGTGACCCGCTGGCTTTTCCAAAGACTGAGGTACGCTGGTGAAAGCCGACCCCCCCCCCCTCCCCCCACTATATTTATAGCGCTTATGAATAAAAGATGGGAACTCTCATACCTAGACCATGTCACCTGCAGACAGGCAGGGATGGGTCATGAAGAAGGGGGGGTCCCAATGGAGAGACCCATCACCGACACACATTCGGGGGG
>JABFEB020000132.1:14784163-14799727 GCA_019775895.2 Stomatorhinus ivindoensis
TGGCACCAAGTTGGTGGAATGAACTCCCACTAGATGTCCGAACAGCTGAGTCACTGTGTGTCTTCAAACGACGACTTTAAACACACCTTTTCTAGAAATACCTCAATTAGCACTTCTGGTATTATTCTCTGAGCTCTTTTCCTAAAAAAAAAAAAAAAAAAACCTGCACTTTCCCAACAAAGTATTACATCAACGATGGTATACATAGCCTTGGTTTAATAGAGCTAGTATTGGGAAAAAATTCATTGTAGAGTTTTAAAGCACTTATGTAAGTCGCTCTGGCTAAGGGCATCTGCCAAATGCTGTAAATGTAAATATAGGTTGAGAACAAAGTCGCAAAATGAACCAAAAATGGTCACAGCTAAGAAGCTACTGAGTGACTTTTAGCTACAAGCACACTGGTTTATCGAGGCTCTTGTCTAGTTCTCTTTAATTTTCCATGGTACCATGTGCAGTATGTGTTACAGTCTTTGATTCAAATTGAGCCTAGTCTTTCTTAGGGACAATCAAAGCATGAGTCAATTTAAATTTAGGATATTTTGGGTGGCCTTTCATACACTCAAGAATACATGCTGCACGATTTACAAAACATGCACGTGACGATCAACTGGTATTCCTCTTGTAATGACATCTGTTCGTCTGCACTATGGTATCAGACCAACATCAAATAATGAAGATATTTAATCTTTGGAGCTCAGTGCATATTTACACAAACTGATAGCAAATAGAGACATTGCACTGCTTCACTGCAGGAGAGCGAGGGGGGGGGGGGCTGATTTGTTTTGATTTAAGACTTGTGGATTATCCTGCTGAATCAGACCAGTGTCTTGTTGAATTAAAATCACCATATATGTGCCTAGACTCCGTGTATACAGACATGGTCCAGAGCAGCTGAGGGAGGATTACTGTCCTCCTTAATAAGATCTCAATCTGAGTCGCCTCACAAAAGACCAGCTCTGTGCAACTGAAGGTGTGAGGTTGGGGCTTTTCTCATTGTCTGCCAGTGCGTCCCCCAGCTACTCTGCTGTGCGGGAGTGGGATGCACAGGCTAATCTGATTTAGTCTCAGCACCCAGCTCCACGCCAGGCAGGCCAGAGATGAGGCTCATCACTTTGCCCTCTGCTTTGGGGACACTGGCAATATCTTTCTCTTTTAAGTTCTGACTCTAACTGGGATTTGGAAAAGGAGTTCCCTGAAATGGGTGATTGCAATGCTTGGACTGGAGCAACCGCTCCGTCTAGCAAGTGTGGGTTTTTTGCATCACTAGGTCCAAACGATAATTTGTAATATTTTTATACCTATTACGTGAACTAATAAAGTCCATTACCAGTTTAATAATTGCTGAAATGTCTGGTTTCTTTGGCTTGCTTGTGTTAATGAACAGCACTCATTTTTAAAATTTATTTGTCTAATGAAAATTTGAGGTCTTATGACTTGAGATAGCGAGATACCTTTAAAATATCTCTTTGTAGCAGACGCGAGTCAAATTTCCTTGGAAGAGAAAATGGCGCATATTCATCCTGCCGCGATTAGAAATAAACCTCGTCAATATATAAAATGGAAAAGTTTAAAACGAGGTGGTGCATGTGAATTGTCGTAACAAAGGAATTACTTAAGAGTTCGTTTCTCCAACAGGCATGAAAGTGTCGTGATGACTACAAGTGTCGCTTCTACAAAACTCAAAAGAATCCCAATAACTGGTTATACAAATCACATACATGTATAACCACATATCACATATTTTCCCCCACAAACACTGGTTTACCGAACATCTTACATAATACGAAGGTTTCAAGTTCCGCTCAGTGTCCCGTTTCTGCTTATGCAGAGTTTAACACAAACAAACCAATATAATAATCAAAGAAGTAAATAACACATCGTTGAACGGAAGTGCTTATTTCCCACAATAAATAATCAGATATCAGGGAGGACACAGCAGGTGGGCGATGATGGTTATAAAAATTAGTAGAAGGTAATGCAACAGTTTGATTTGTTTAGTTTTATTACAAAATTTGATATTGGCTAAGCTTCGTCAAAATGTGGAGTTTAATAAGCAGCACATATAAAAAACAAAGTTCTTTTTATATTGGGTTATACGTCCTGAAAAACGTTAATTAGCTAATTCCCAGTCTCATTTTTTTGTAACACATTATACAAGTCGCAATCGTTTCGTTTTATCTTACAAAACATACGATATATATATAATTGTAAAGGCTGGGAGGCGGCATATGGGAATTAACCACAGAATACTATTTATAACACCAAGTATACTAAATACCTACGTCATTATAAAACAGAATAAACCTGGGGGCGCAGAAATCGCTGCAGTGCGCTCGAAGCCCCTTTGTGCGCTTCGCTTACGCGAACTTGGCTTTAAACTACGGACTTGAGATGGTCTCTTTAGATAGTCTGTTTTATTCATTGCGAGAGAATAGTTGCATTTAACAATCAAGAGACGGAATTTAATGCCTAAATAAAATGGAATAAATTACTAAAGCCCATTCTGTAAAACTGGCAACCCACCCAGGGGATTTAACAATCATCATATTACTGAATTGTTTTCTGTAGCCCACAGATGATTAACGGAAACTACAATTTAAATTATTTCTATTTAATTTGTTTCTTAGAGGATTTGCTATTTTTGGGAGTAAAACTAGAACATAAACCACTGGTTATAAAAGTAATCAAGGCTGATTACCGCAGGTGACAGACACTAAATACGGTTGACTTTTTTTTACTCCCACTACTTTGCCAACATTTTCCACACTCAAAACCAGATCTCTGTCCATCCTAAACGCCCATCGCACGTGTTTATTTTTGTTTGACCTTTAGGGTTCGAAAAGAAAATTAATGCAAATTACAAGAAGAGATATCAGTCCCGGCTCATTTTCACAAACGGCGCTCGTCGCTGTAACGGTGCTTTTAACTTTCAACACCAACACCTTACATTACATATTTTCGGATCAGCTAATTTCGTAGAAGATATGCAGTACAAAGTTATATAAACACCAAATGAGTTTAACAGACAGTACCGTACCGTCTCATCCATCCTTTTCAACCAACATTTTCTTTCAAAACGAAAATTGTGCGAAGAAAATTACAATTAAATTACAATTAAAAACAACTTACTTGAATTGACCAGCAGTGAAAATAACAGCAGCATGCAAAAGGTGTTCATGATGGAGAAATAAATCCAGTATCAGGTCTATAAACAACTGGGTCTGTTGAAAAACCCTTTAGAAAATTACATTTGAACCAACGGAAAGTCTTGGCTATAAAAAATAAACAAGGTTAAATACAAAACATATAATGATCACAAGTCTTCTAAACGATCTTTTCGATATGCACGGGAGGAATTTCATTCAATAATGCATCTTTGCGTTTGTTTTATTTCTCTTGCCCAGCGATCGCCAGAATAGGCTGCTGGCCCCGTCCGAAACCACTTTGAGAATGGTCCAAGCCTCAATTCAATAGGACCCCCGCAAGGGACGGCGAGCATTAGTTATGCAGCGTTATTGTTGTCCCCGCTAACACACGATCGATGAATACGACACTGTCCGCGAGCGGAGGCAGGTTTGCGGGCAGTGAACCAATGACAGGCTGCGAGGAGGGCGGCGCCGCGCGCGCACGCACGCAATAAAGGCTCGCGTGTCTGAATGGGAATCCGACGGCGTCCGTGGGAGTCGCCGAGTCTTAGTGTGTGTTTAGGAGGCTTTCTGTGTTTTGCATAGTTTTAAACTTTCTCCAAAACATAATCTGTGCTGTGATTGACAAACTTACAGAAGGCAACTGAAAGTCGGGGATTGCTGACACGCCTTTTACAGATTGCTTAATAGCAAACTTTAAAACTACTGAGATCCACAAAGTGCATTACATATACCATACTGGGGCAAGTATTTTAATTTTAGCCCCGTTTTCCGTTCGGTTGTCCACAGTTCAATAGGCCAAATTTGATTCAAACCACTATATTTTTCTTCTGAACTGATGCCGTCTAGGTTCTGACACCTACGGGCCCGAAAGACACATTCCATATTGATTTTTCTGTAGCCTCTGAGGTACGGAAGTGCAGCGGTTTGACTGCGACCATGACCAGCCAACTGATGGCCAAATAAAAACCCCAGTTTTTATGCTCTACTGTTGAACAAATTTCCTGTTTTTTGATAGCTAAATATTTCGAGGTACTGTATATTGGTACCTATCACTTAACCAGGAAAATTTTACTTGATGGTGCACACATATTTAGTAATAGATCATTTACTACTGACGGAAGTACAAATCATGAACAAACATAGTTGCCACTTGAGATAAAAATATGTCACAATTCAGTAATTATGGGTAAACATGACATCAGCATTTCACTTGTTGTTCATGACTTTATTGTTCCTTCAGTAGTTCACAAAGGTTTACAGAAATAACAGACACAATAACAAATGTAGTAACTGATTAAAAGAAAACATTCGTCACAATTCATTAATGATGAATTACCATGAGATCAGTATGTAATTAGGGCTTAGTTTTGGATAATTAATATAAAGTAACAGTATAATAAGTGCCACAACAGGTGACAGCCCGTCACAGCCAAGCTTGCACTCATGGAGAACAAGATAGGGGGGGGGGGGTGAAAAGACAATTTCGCTATGGGGATCAATAAAGTATCTATTATTATTATTATTATAGTATGTTATTTGTGCTCCGTCAAGTAAAGTGTTCCCACGTAACCTAGTGACACAGCTCGTGTGTTTTATCCTTCGTGAAGGTTATTCATTCCCAGCTACCAGTAAGAGAAATACCTTGAAGATGGACTGATAACTCTATAAAGGACAGTGCCGTATTAGTCATACCTCTACGTTCATGTTAAACTTACATGTCAGATACTATCATTTGGGGGGAGGGATGCAGAGGTGAGCGCTGTTGCTTCCCTCCCCGGGGACAAGCACACAATGTGGGAAACCAGCATTATGGGCTATTTAATGTCATTTCTTGTTGGTAGTGTCTATTGTGCTACTAACATAACAGGATACATTTGTATTGAGGGTTTGAGCTTAAATGCAGTATATTAGTCTAAGGTGGCAGTAACCTGTGGTGGGTGCGAGAGGCCAAAGCCCCGCCGGTATTCAAGGGACAGTGAAGCCAACCACTATGCTCCCTCTCCCAGCAGGTGACCCTGAACACTCTCACTCATAGCATATCACTCCCATCACTGAGACGCCACACGATTGATTCTCCTTTACAATCACTATGGCTGTTTTTCAGTTATGGTCCAAAAAGTTAATAATTGCAATCAGTTCATTATCCTGTTAGATTTTTTTTTACAGCTCAAAAACAAAAGCTTTTTTCCTGTTTGGAGTTTGGTTATCATGTTCTTGTCACACTAACTAGAGGAATTTAAATTTGGCAAAAACTTAGGGTTGCTGATATTTTGTACAGTGATGTATCTGTTGTTTTGAGTGTTAATTATGGACTCTGCATTTTTCTTTGCAGACATATTCGTGTTAAGCAATATACAGCATTGCTTGCTTGTATCGTTATGCATTTACTGAAGGATTCCTGGGGAAAATGCTCTGGTTTGAAGCTGATACCCGGATTCATATCCTTTAGTCACCTGTGAATTTAATGAAATCTGGTCCCGCTTAATGAGCAGTCAAATCGGTACAATTCGCTTCCAGCTAAATAAAGCCCACTTTAGTATTCACACATTTTCACCGCTCCAGCCACAGGGAGCCCAAGTCACAGCTATTTATAAAGGAATTAATAAAATCAGGGGACGCGGAGAATGTCAACAATCAGCATTTCCATCCGCAGCTAAAACCAAAAGGGTCAACAAGGACAGTGGAGTCATTCTGATCTGCAGCTAATGCATGGTGCCCTCTGCCAATTTAAGAGCCCGAGGCTGGCAGCGCCCTCCTGCCCATCAGCTCGCTCCTGCGGGGCAGCTAGACAGGGAGACTCCGCCAGCGAGTTGTCGGAAAGCTGTGTGCCGCCCAGCACGACACAACAGCCAATTAACAAGCATTAACATACGCGGTGGGGCACCGCCGGCGCACAATGGGCAGCCCCTTAAAAAGGACCACAGGCCAATGGGGTGTTTTTCATTAGGTGCCTTTTCTGTTCCCTCACAAAGGCCATGCAAAATAGATCTAATTAGGGCCGGTTTCAAGTCGGTACAGTGCATCCATTATGTACTGGATATCAGCATGCAGAAGCGGGGCTGGGTGGGCATGGAGCGACGGGAGCATGTCTGTTTTTTGGCAGGGCTGCAGATTAGCCCCCTTTATGATCTTCCTAACAATCCTATTAACTTCCTCTCCAGGGGTTATTCCAAGCATACAAGTGAATAGAAAGGAAGTTTGGTCTATTTTGCGTATCTGAGAGCGAAACCTGTGCGGTGTAATTTGAGCACTGTTTACACGGTGCCTGGCCATCTGCTTTTCGTGATTAATAATAATTAACCGTGATCCATATATTTTCCCACATACTTCGTATGGTCTTTCTGAACTTATGCATTATCATTTAAACTAACTTCATGTCACCTGTTTAGCATAAACACATAATTAGTATTTCTACATGCTTTTCTATATACCGCATGCTAGCATTGAGATTTACTGCCCCCTAACATCAATTCTAGTTATTGGGAGAGCATTTCAATGAAGAGCACAACATAGGTGGTTTGTGAATAAGGGTGTAATATTGCGGAATTCTTTGCCTTGCTGTACTGTGCCCTGAATTTGATCTCTATCTGAATTTGTAGAATCTGGCATGCCATTCGGGTGCACATGAGGTCAGGTGTTTCATACCTTTACAGCACGAATGTAAGGAAATACTGAAGAAATACAACAATTCCCGGCATGCAAATGCAGATCTACTTAAGACAAATGCTTCTGATGCATATAGTATATATCACAACTGCATCTACTGAACTGTATAAAGTCTCAATTAGCAGTGTTACAATAGTTTGTCATACCACTAACCTCACACCATAAACTGAGCTGTAAATTGGCAGTCCAGTTCTCCTGTAGATAAATTAGGGCATGGAGCCCATAACTGCTGGAACTCAGACGTTTTTGGTCTTTATTGCTCCATATTTCCCAGGGCAGGTTAAATCACTTTCCATTTTACTCATGTACATTCAGTAATACTTTAATAATTCTGCATGGCCACTTTCCTCATCATGGTTGCGATATATTGCAGGGACTGCGTAAGAAATTAAACGGGGATTTTTTTGGGGAAGGTTTGGGGATTGTGTGAAAGCCGCAGACAGCAAATAAAAAGTTCTGTGACTCACAAATGCCAACCGTGATCTGCATGGGTCAGCTCTGTACACAAACTGACAGATTATGTATCATTTTCCATTAATTAGAACCATATTATTAGGTATAAACTAACAGTATTAAGGCAGAGATTTAATGGGCCAATCCAAAGCAAAATATAGAATTGTATGCCATAACAAATATTAAAATATTTAACAATAATTTTCTCGCATGCTTTGAATGTTTTTCAGCCCTCCTTTTTAGGAAAAGCTTTTCATGCCTCAGTGCTGAAAGTATGCAAACCCTTCCTTCCCCTTTTATGTAGCTGATGTCATTTTGCAATGGCACTTTATATTTGACCTTTCCTCACACATTAGATGATCGGCTTGAAAAACCATATGCTATAGAAAATTTAAATACCTCATGTCAAACTTTGCAGGTGAACAGCTTCCTTACCATTATACATTTCTGTTTGCAAGAAGAAAGAAGCATTCAAGATGTATTGCACATTGAGAAACTTACAATCCAACATTTCTGGCTATTTTAACACCTGATTCTCCTCATGGTAGCAACATGCATGACGATCAGACCACCACAGAATAATAATATAGATTCAATACAATGGAACAACAGGTCTTTCTGGAAGAACTGGAACATGCAGCCTTTAATCACAGGGTCAGCTCATAAGCCCTTTGATTACCTACTGACCATTTGGAAAACGTGAAGTCCAACCGTCCGTTTTTTCCCCAGTGTGTTTCATGCAGGTAACACGTACAAGGAATCTTTTGAAGAACCCTTTGAATACAGCTTGCTCACTCAGAATCCACCGTGTCATTTTCATCTTTACCAACAGAGCCGAAGATGTTAATTAATCCAACATTACGACTGAATTCAGGGCATCAGACACAGATTGCGATGCAGCCTGGAGTTGGTGTGTCATCCTGAGACCCCACCAATTCATTTATGTCCATTGTAGTAGACATTTTGTTTTTACATCTATCTTTTCACTGATGTAAGGAAACGTATTTATTCCTGTTGTACACTAACGAGGACATGCTGTGAAATTAGAATTAGAAAGAAATTTGAAAAAATCATCAGTTATTTCCTCCAAAGACAAATAACCTAAAATTGAAGGACACTTTTTTCCTTGGGTCTCAGGAGGATATAGTCCAGAATTATAAAGCTGATAAACAGGCACTTCCATTGTACTCACTGTTTCACAAAAATGCAGCAATACTTGAAATCCATTAGTTCACTCATTTAAAACAGCAAGACTGTTACAGTTAGAAGGCTGTGTCCATTCTTACCGATATCACAATGAACTGCAATGTAAAAGATCCTTCACAGAGTATGTTGTATTTGCGGTGCACTCAGTTTGAGCTGCTTATAATAGAGTATTCAATCATCAACCTTTCACCACCACTTATCTAGTGCAAACTGTCTTCATGTAATGTGTTTAAATGTAATAAATTATCAAATAATTTATCAAATAAATACATAACAGTATATAAAATATTAAGATTGTAGTGAACACTTTGCTAGTGTTTAGAACTTGGAAATCAGTGATCATTGTTGACACACAACTAAATGTGTCCGCTGCATTTAACCTATTTGTGACATCGTGACACAGCAGGGGGCAGATAATTCAGAGCCTGGGGATCAGTGCTTTGGGGGGTGGTACCTTGTTGGTCAGGGATTCGAACCAGCAACCTTTCTATTACAAGTGCGACTCCTGAACCACCGGCCACACCCCCTTTACAAGTTCATTCCACCCTCTGTAATATATGAAAATGTACTCTGAACATATTTTGCAAACAAAGCAGGATAACCAGTTTATTACATACATCTTGATGACTGCGCTTGCAATTAATGTTAGATGCCAACCCCAGCATCAGAAATTCCTCCCATTAAATGGCTCATTTCTCACAGTCGCATCTAATGCCCGGCTGTTTGGAACAAATGGTGTAATTTAAGAGAACTGCCTAATTGCACTTCACTTAATGGCACATATTCATCCAGTCGATTAGAAGTCGCCCTCGTCTCCTCGTCTGTGACGGTACTTCACATGCTTCCTGTATAGAACTTAACCATATAAATTTTACAGAGCCCTGCAGATACGGGCATGCAGCTCAATACCAATTGCGGCGACACCAGGATGGCCAAGGAACTCGTGTATGTGATGTACTTTAAGCTGAGATGTTTTCACAGGGTCAGCGTGAGGTTTCCATATCTCTCCTGGGTAGCTATGGCAGAATGACAAACATCGGGCAGTCAGAGCAAGAAACGTCCGAGACGTCGAGAGCGGGAACAAAGGCACGCTCCTAGAATTCCAGGAGAATCGGCGCGCTCACAGTCGAGATGGTTCTGATTATCCGGGGAGTTGCCGTTTAGCAACCGAGCAAAGGAATGCAACATCCACCCAATCAGCCTACCAGCTGCCTAGCGTGGGATGTACATATTAATTAATGTAAAAAAACGCTGTTATTATTAATTTTTTAATCAAAAAACACCCGCTGTTTTGCAGGGAGGAGAACTCAAACTTAGCCGGAGCTAGCAAATGTATGAGATGATGGCGGGCAGTGAATGATTAGGACTTCAGATGGCAGAAGGGCTGTTAAGAGAGAAAAGACGTTTTTCCACCCAGTTTGTGTTGGCAGGGCGCCTAGAGCGATGGAGTTGTTTATCGGGCCTTTTGAGTTAAACGGCCAGACCCGCTATATGGCACACAGCTATATTAAGTGTCCTTGGCTGCCCATTGCCCGGAAAGCCATAGCCCTTTATCCCATTTGCTGCATAATGGCCTCGTGGTTACCCATGGCGACGATCACAGGACACTAATCCGGGTTTGCCATCGCACCCCACGCGCTTTTCATACTGCCACTTTCACAAGCTGTTGACTCCATTATCCGGCGGGTAGAGGAGCCGGCAGGGAGTGCAGAGAGAGAAAGGGAATGAAAAGGGGGTGAAGCTGGAAAGATAGGAAGAAACAGAGATGGAAAGGAGGAGAAGACAAGAAGAAAAAAAAACTGGGGATAAAGTGAGAGGGAGAGATTCACGGAGCTCTGCTCCAAGCTGGAAGGATTTTCTCATGTTTAACAAGTAGCGCTCTGCCTATTCCTAGATCCTATAATGAAATTGACAAGTGTTACAACTGAAAAGCTCTTAAACCTGCAAGGGTTTTCATAATGGATCAGCACTAAGTGTCAGTCCTTTAAAGAAACAGTCCTTCTATTTCTATTTGTCCGTCCGCAGGATTAACCATGAGGCTGCAGCACATCTCAGAATCCTTGCTGCAACGACACTGTTGTATCACCGCCCCCCTGCAAGTCCTCACAAGCCGGGTTCGGGGGTGTCCCCTTCCACGACATGCATACACCTGCACCGCTGCATATTATAAACATGTAAAATGTGTTGCTAATTTTCAGATAGTCCCAGCTTATTTGCTAACAAATGATGGCGCGCACACAGAGCACACATGGAACACACTGAGCCAAATCGATTACGGGGTTATTTTGTTTTTTACAAACAAGACAATTACAACAAAACAGAATAAAACAAAAAAATCACAGCCATATAAATTACAACAGCAACACAATTAAAGTCACTCTTAAATAAAGTCGTTTTCATCTCTTTGTTCATTTATCCATAAAAAAATAAAAATAATTTTTTTTTTTTAAACTTGAAATTCCCTCCTGACCATTCTCGGTTTAAAATACACAGGGGCTGAAAATGAAACGCACTCTCGTCCAGCATAAATGTCGAAACCTGGTGTCTTTAAGAGACATTTCACTACCGCAAAGCTGGTTTTTACCTCCCCGTCCTCCACCCGGTCACTGCTGCCGAAAGCTAGTTTGGCCGAGACGTGGCCAGACCGCCTGTTCTCACCGCTGTACGCCCGGCGCGACAGCTCTGTTCTGCGAAGGTCCGCTGCATGTCCGTTTTAGCCGCGCAAAGCGCAAGGCGGGCTGATCATCTGCCAAGAGTAACCAGGATGAAGAGGCCGCCTCTTCGCCCGCGTCTGAACCGATTTTCCAAACGATAGTTAACACAAGCAGTAAGCTGTCTAAACACAAGTGTCGAAATCCTCAGAATCCAGCTGATGGGAACAGCCTGGAAATCTAACAGTTACTCCATGGTGTATCTATTCTTTAAAAAGTACACCCTCGAAACAGGGTTTCAACTGTAACTTTCCCACTGACTAATAGCATCGACTAATTCAAATCACAGTATGTATCAGATATTGTTACTGTGCTGTGCACCAATGCATATGGCACAAGGTATGGCAAAACTATTGCTCGTCAGCATTGACAGAAAGGCTTACTTAACATATTATTACATTGTGATAATTTTAATTTCCCCGCCCCATGTCTCGGGCATCTAAGCTAAATGATTCAGTGCAGACTTAACACTAATCAGTGGAACAAGAAGGAAGGGTCAAATATAGATGTGAAGGTACCGTTAAAACCTCAGTATTATATGGAACCACTTACAGTCTATGGTTCTAAAAAGGATAGAGAACCAGACCCATCTGGAATCAGAGCGCTATTAAAATGATATTATTGCTGGACCAAAAAAAATAATTATTTATTCACATTCGACCGGTAGACCAATGGCTGATGACTTTTCTTGACTGCGAGTACATTTACCATCGTTAACGCGCTGTGCAAATCGGCCTGCTGAATTAAAATCTACACTCTATGCATTTGAATGTGCATCTTGGGGCGCTGTGGACGGCAGGCTAGTCACGCTACGATCTATATCAACAAGGGAATCAAAATGCACAAAAGATTAGATGTCATCCACAATCCAACATGGACACAACTCCCCCAAATGTAACAGCTAACTAAAAGTAATGTTACAGTAGACTGCAGATTGCACCCCCCACTGTGACGGGGGTGTAGTTTTAAATCTGGGATTTTTACTGTGCAATAGAAAAAGCGTCTCAGACACCCAATCGATGCTATACAAAAGCCACATTATAAGTTTAATTTGTCAAGCAAAGGACGTTACGGCTGAAAACCACTGAGATACTAAAACATTAACCTGGATTCAAACAGAGTAAACAATGCATTTAATTAAGCCCTGTATCAAAATCCGGGCGACAGGGACAAATGAATATAGACAGCTGTGGGAAAAAATAGTAGTAATGCCAATGTTCTTGAAAGACCCCTCAGACGATAAAACTTCCCCTACGTTACCTCAAACATTCAAAGACATATCTATCGTATACAGCAAGGACGGGAAGGCAAGAAAATACAAAAGATGATGGATCACATATCCAATACCCGCTCTTCCTGATTCTGCTTCTCCTTCAATGTACAGCATCCACAGTTTTTCCCCCACAATTTTTTTTTCCCCTGGCCAGAAAAGCCCTGCAGAACAGGCTAAAAAATACACAGCTTTGAACCTTGGAAAATGGTTTGATGTGTATTTGCAGGGCAGGTACCTGGAGGTGAGGGCCCAGGGACTTAAATACCCAGGAAGAAGAAAAAAAAGCCGATGTCCAAAGCCCTTGGCTCCTTCGTGGCCTCCATCCGGTGCTTCTGCTGCCACCGTCTGGCAAGATGAAACATTGCAGCCATCGATCTTAGTCATAAGGGGGGCGGGGAGGGCAACAGGCAGATGTACAGCACTCCATCTCTATCTTCCCAAAGGGCGGGAAGAGTGACGCGTGTCTCTTTGGGTGCCAGATTGGCAGACTCCAGCGCGGGGCACGTGGGGAAATATGTGGGCATGGAAAGTGTAAGGGATCCTCTTGAAATGGGAGGGGGATGAAGGCCAATGAAGGCGCCACACCCCCCCCCACCGCCGCCACAGCCCGCATGCCGTTTCCCAGCACCCCTGCCATCTTACCGAAACAGAGCAGGGCCCAGTTGGGAGACGCAGCTCAGATTCCAAATGAATAACAGTAGGATAAAGGGCTCAGTTAGACACAACAAACACTGCCTAACCCTCAATAAACAGCCAAAGGAGGGTGGAAAGTATCCTGCAAAGTATGATACAGGCTCGTAAATGACATCAAGCGACAGCTACTTTGATCTTCAGTGCCGTTCTGCATGGGTCTGTAAGAACATGGCTTTGTTTAACTACATACAGCTTCATCGGTGACATTAGGCTCCAAGCCATGGTATGTCACCGGTTCACATGATGCGTGCCAATAAACTGCATTATTTTCCGTTTAAACCTGTTACATATCCATATGGGCCGCCGTGTCGCGCATCTCGTGTTGAGTGGTTTACACCTCCAAGGTACGCACGGCTCAGAAAAGGTTCCAGTGAAAGCTTAATTTTCAAGTCAAACGAGATTTCGGGAAGGTCACAGCAGGTCAAAGTGCTTTTCCGACAGCGATTAACTTCAGATGCCTTGGGCACCAGAGGAGACGACAAGGCTATAGGGGGTTAGTTTAGGATACGCGGGGAGTGTGGCACTAAACTGCGGCAAAGAACGATTCAGGCTAAACCGACTACACACTCGTCTTCAGTAAAAGTCAATACAGTGAATGCGATTAGTTAGGGGTGAGTCAGGGAATACAGACTGAAGAACTGAGGTACAGCGAGTAGAGAACTAGCGACAGCCTGACCAGGCCGCAGTGGGTAAAACACCACTTGAGTCTAGACTGGGATGAAGCTTCGGACAGGCAGACACACTGGAGCGTGGCTGTCGGCCCCTCGCCGCGTGGATCTCAGCACTCCAGTGGAAACAGGAAGCAGCGTCTGCAGTCCATCGCTTTGGGGCTCGGCGGCTGGGCCCGCTTCCTGTGCACCTCGTCCTTCCCCAGCAGGCCGCCGAGTCGCGCGTACGCCGCCTTGTACTTCTTATCGAAGGCGGCTGCGGGAGCAAAGGAGACGGGGGGAAACGCTTCAGACTGCGGCAGGCACCTTCCGGCGAAACCCTGCTGCGCTTCGCGGGCAGTGTGAACCGGACCGTGGTACAACTTAACACTCCTCTGCAGTGCCCCCTAGTGGCAACAAGGTCAAACAAAATGAACAAACAAATGTAAACAAAATAAACGAATAGTGCATGACAGTTCGACCGTCACAAGGCAGATATGAAATTATTGGTTTCTGTTGAACTTCGGACCAGTTATTACCAAATTACCAGTTATTGAAATATTTAACTCCATAATACCGGACCTGGAGACAAAGTATTTGTAGAGGTGGAGCCCCAGAGCAGAGCTCGCTTTGCAAAGCCACAGAATCCAGTTCATTCTGGAGGAACACAAGACATCTACAGGCTGGCTGGTTACAAAAGTATTTTACTGGAGCTACTCTGGTTAAGCACCAGGTAGATGGGTGTATAACAGCAAGTGATCGTCCGTGTTCACAGGTACAAATGCCAGGCTTCTTAGTTACGTTCTGGCCAAACGTCAAAGGGGAAAGATGGAAAGGACACCTTTCTTTTCAGTGAGAAACTGATAAACTTACCAACATCTTTACCCATTGCAGCCAAAGTGAGAAACAGGATCTCTCTGTACAGACTCCTAGGGAGGAATACAGAAGTTACATACATCTGTCTGTGAAACACTCAGAACTCTATTCATGCATCTACGGCAGCATAATTCAGTTATTGAAGACTGATCAAAAATGTGCTACAATATTTATTATAATAAAGTAGCAGACATCATACTTTATATACAGTCAGGTAGCCAAAGAAAATGATTAAAGCTGTTTATCAGAGTAGTAAGGGTATATGTTAAATTTCACCACCAGCTAGCTTAACTGATCATCCTAATGAGTTGTGCTAGTGGTCAGGTCAAAAATATATGAGTGTATTGGACGATTGTAGCAAATATGAGGGTGATTTCAATAGAGGTTTGTGAAATGGTTAAGCGGACACACTTTGAGAGCGATTAAACCAGTTTTACACCAACATGAAGATAGCTAAGACTTCTGCACAGTACTATAAGTGGCACACAGTTAGGTGTCACAGAAGTGCACCACACTCAAAAAGGCAGCAGAACAATCTGCTCGCTTCCTGCACTCACTCTCTCTCACCTCTGTATTAGGGGAGTTCCAGGTTGCTTGGCAACAGTATCCAGGAAGAGTGTGACTGCCTTGTGCACTTCATTCATGCCCACACAGCGCAGCATTTCCTCCAGAAACGCCAGGGTGAAGGGGTGATTGTGCCGCCTCCAGCTGTAGCTGCGCATTGGCACCCCACCTGGAGAGGAGGACCACGTGCGGTTTGGACAGCATGCCGACAGCATCGCAATACATGCACCGGTGCAGCAAAAACCACACACAATCCATACACCGGTACAGCAAAAACCACAGACAATCCATACACCTGTACAGCAAAAACCACAGACAATCCATAC
>JABFEB020000132.1:14799827-14809923 GCA_019775895.2 Stomatorhinus ivindoensis
ACACCTGTACAGCAAAAACCACAGACAATCCATACACCTGTACAGCAAAAACCACAGACAATCCATACACCGGTACACCAAAAACCACAGACAATCCATATACCTGTACACCAAAAACCACAGACAATCCATATACCTGTACAGCAAAAACCACAGACAATCCATACACTGGCATGCAGAAGAAAGAATTGCAAGTGCATAACATGTGATGTTGGTATTAATATGGCACATCGACCAGCTGTATAATATATTATAGCCATTTTTCAAATTCGGTACAAAATATCCCGCCTTGTGCTGTGATGTCATTCAGTGCCGGTACCAGATTTTACACCAGTGGAAAACTACACCTTCTTGAAGTACCAAAAGTAAGGTACCTGGGGTCCCTGGAAAAGTGCCCTTCAAAGGGAACGCAAAATTATGGGATGCTTGAGACTCTGAGGAGTTGATCCAGCTGATGTAATACGACGCAGAAGAACCATTGATTTTAGAAATGAGATTGCAGAGAGGTGTGAATTGAAATTGCGTTCATTAGTTGGGCAGCCCTAACTGGTTCACCAAAAACCAAGCAGAGAGTTAGATTGATTACATTAAACTATACACTGGAACTTCAAAAAATCATGTGCACACTTGTACACAATTTGCACTGCTTACATACTCCAGAACACACAATCTATTCACACACTCCACAACCATCTGTTTGCAGGATGTTCCGTTATGACAGAATTGACATGGTGCTACCTTCTAGGTATATGACAGAGAAAATCTTACTATGTATTCTCCAGAGGACATAGAGGGGTGGCCAGTAATCAGTATCGGGGGTCAGGGTGTCCCACAGCAGTCTCACTCTCACCGCCAAGTTCTCGGGAGCCTGGATAATGCAGGGAAGTACAGTCACCCTCTGAAGACCACAGGAGAAGCAGGGACATGCAGTACTATGAGAAAACACTAGGGGGCACCTGGGTGAGATGGCCAGGGAGCTGTGAGGAGAGCAGAAGCTGCGGCAAGTTGCTGGGCAAGCTCAAGCGCTGGAAGTACCACACCAGGTTCCAGAAGATAATAGAGTGGTTGTCCAGGAGCTGGCCCTGGGACAGGACGGCCTCCCCTTCATTCTCCAACAGACTCTCCAACTCTTTGCGTAGTACCAGGGGGCTTAAGTAGGCCACGGTCACCAACGGTATACCCCCTGCAGAGGAACCCTGGGAGAAGAAGTGGCAAGCAAGTCAGGTACTGTACACATGAAGCAGCACTGTGCTCAGAGAAGAAACCAAGGAAGAAGAAAACAGTGTTTCTAGTGAGGGCCACCATTTTTTAAAGCTTTTGGTTTGCTTTGGGGCATGAACCGAGCTGTTTATTTATTTTAATTTAGACAGCACCATCTAGTGGTGTTAGAAAATACAGCATTTGGTTCTTGAAGCTTCATTGGCCCATCGCTAAGTGTTTCTCAACCCAGTCCATGGGGACCCAGAGATGGTCGACGTTCTTCCTCCCTCCCAGCTCCGTGCCAGACAGTCCACGTTTTTTTGGGGGAGCTGGAAGGGAGCAAAATCGTGGACCGTCTGGATGTCCCCAAGGACTGGATTGGAAAACACTGCTGTAACGTACGCAGTGCACTGCACAGTTGACCGAAACAACATCTCAGTCAAATTCACAGAGAACTACATGGGCATAATGCTGAAGTACAATTCTGCAAGAAAACTCCCACTCGCGGGCAGCATGGTGGCGCAGTGGTTAGCGCAGTGGTTAGCGCATTGGTTAGCGCTGCCGCCTCACAGCACGAAGGTCCTGGGTTCCCAGCTCCTTTCTGCGTGGAGGTCACATGCCCTCCCAATGTTTGCCTGGGTTTTTACCGGGAGCTCCGGATTCCTCCCACGGTCCAAAATTGTGCAGGACAGGCTGATTGGTGAGTCTAAATTGGCCCTGTAGTTGTGAGTATGTGTGCGCCCTGCGGGGTGTTGGCGACTGCCCAGGGTTGGTTAACGCCTGCGCCCATTGTACCCGGGATAGGCTCCGGTCCGCCCGCGACCCCAGTTGGGATGAAGCGGTTTCAGAAAATGGATGGATGGAACTCCCACTCGTCCACAAAAAAAGGCTGACCATTACAGGGGCTGATACAAGGATGTACACTATTAACCTCATTTTGTGCTGTCAGGGAACACCAGCATGTGAATCGCAGTTTAAGATACCCGGGCTCGGACTGATAAAATGATAGGAAACATGTTCTAAATACCCAGAAGCCTGAATTAATCCATACATTAGCTCTCCATTAATCAACATGACAGAAAGAAGGTGACACCATGAGACATCTACAGTACCGTGGTAGTGCTGCCTTCTGAATACGCGCTGGTTTCAGAGCCGGTGTCCTCGCTCACGCCGTTGTAGAGATGCTGCTTTAACGCATCGTGTCCACCAGGGGGCGCCGTTGCTGCCTCAGAGCCATTCTTAAAAGAGTTGTTGCGCTCTAAGCTGTAAATGCAAGCGAAACCACAAGCTGGTTGCCGCATCGTATGCGTCATGTGCAACTTTATCGCCTTTCATGTTAATGATGCTGAAAGCTAGAACTGAGGTATTCCATGACCTATTAAATGCCACTCCAGACACAAATGACATTCCAGTCCCAAAAACAAGGACACAGCCATTCAATTACTGACACATCGATACCCTTTGGGAGAAGCATAAAAGGGAACAGGACTGGTTATGGACCATCTCAGCACAGGAGCAGGACACAGACCAAGCAGATGGTGAAGATACCTGCAGACGGACCCCAGGTCGCAGACTTCTGCATTGAGCAGTGGCAGGAAGGTGGCTGAGCAGAAGGGGCAACTGGAGTTGAGGTTGGAGTCATCAGATGTCCAACCGGCCATGATCTCCTCATCGTAGACCAGCGAATTACATTTTCGGCAGAGCGAGCAGCTTGACATGAGTACCTGGGGAGGCATCGCGTAGGGTTCACACAAAGGGCGACACAGATACAGATCGCGCACGTCGATATCGGGGTGCAGCTCCTCTGCGCTCTACAAAGCACAACAGGAAATGGGACAAACCTCAAGCCCCGTGCCCTCGTGTGTGGAATCCCAGGATTTCCTGAGCTGAAAGGTCATATTGGTGGTTTCTATGATGTCAATGTCGCTCCCCACTGAGAGCGAACTCTGAGGTGAAAAGAGACAGCAAAATAGTTTCAGTTTCACTTTGACTTTCAGTCTTCTGATTTTAGTGGAACTGAACTGAGATATTCCTTAATATTTTGTATTTGTAAAACATGTATACACATACTACATATGTATAATACATAATCCTAGTCAAAAACTCAGAAGCTTCATTGACAAGGAAACCTGTTCCAATTCACTCATTTATCTGATGCTTTCAGCTACACAACTTATGATGATGGTACACAGGGCAACTTCTCGAGCAAACGTTGCCGGCTAGTTGCCGGCCAAAAACAACGGGCAACTCATCTGGATCTGGATGATGGCGTAAAGTTGCCCACGGCCAATCACAGTTTTCCCCAAATAGATATTTGTTGCCCCTTATCAATGGGATAGTGACTGAGCAACATCAGTCATCTGCTTTAAAAGTTGCCATGTGTATCACCCTTAGAGTAAAGAAAAATGTTACAATTTATGTGCGCTGCCTGGGATTCAAACCCACAACCATCACATCATCTGCACAAGTACTCTACATTTTGAGCTACAAGAACAGTTATATTATATAGAAATACTAAGAAATCTAGACTTTGACTGGATTCCTACAGTAATCATTGGCGAGCTTCTAATTCATCTCATTACTGAATGTGAATCAGAGCTGATTTAGCTACTCAGTTGCAGGGGCAGCCCGGAGTGACGCCCCCCCCAAGGCCGCACCTCAGAGGTGGCATTGTACAGCCGCTCCTTGGCTTTCAGCAGTGAGTCCGCCACCTGGTTTTTGCGAGATTGCCGCTGCTCGGACACCCGGCGTGTCGCCACGGCGCCCCCCCCAGGCCTGCGGTCGTCCACACTGGCGGCGCGTCGGACGGAGGCTCGGTTCCTTGTGGGCGTCAGCAGTTGCTGTAGCTTCCCCGCCAGGCCGCGGCTCGGCGACGACACATTGTTGCAGTTTTCGTCCACGGCCTTCCGGGCCGACGCCTCTCGCGGTTCTGCGGCTCTGCTGCCATGGTGATGCACCGTGTTATTCTACACAACCCAACCCTGCCCCCCCCCAACCTCATATGAGCACCCCTCTCACCTCCCCTCCCTCTCTCCAGGTTGGCAGACACAGTTCGGTCCTGCCGGCTCAGCGTAGTCCTTGTAGAAGGTGGACAAGCAGATGTCACTCCGCCGCACAAATCGGCCACCAGGGGGCACTAAGGTGGAGCCTAAGGAGTCGCGCGGACCCACTGGCGGCTTCCGGGCTGCTGCTCCGCCGCTCTGGGCCAGGACTCTCTTGGACATCGAATGCTCTGCCAAGACAGAAGGTACATCTTAAGGTCACATTCCAAGAATAAGACCCCCCCCCCTGAAATGCTTCCTAAATATATTCACAGTACACACAGCCTGCTAGAAAACCAGAAAAACCCTAATACTAATTACGAAATAATTATTTTTACGAAAAAAAGACAATGACATCAGAAAATTAAGACTAAAAGTACATATTTTAGCCCCAAATCACCTGACTATAGGGGTGCAACGGTATACTCAGCCCACGAGACGAGTCACGATATTGGGTTGACGAGAATGAGACGATATTTTAACAATATTTTAAGGAAAACTTCAAAAAGGAAATATATTACTGGAAAGCAGCCTTTTATTTGATTAATTTGAAAGACAAAAAATGCTAAATAATACAGATGTTTGGTGAAATGTGCTAAATAATCACCATCATCATATGCAGGAAAGAACAGGACAAATATCAAATATTTCACCACAAACTCAAATGACAGGATTCTTTCCCATTTGTCTTCTCAATTGAACATAAAATATAACTAAAACAATATAGGTAACAAACATAAAACTTTGTTGTAATGTTTCCTTCACCTGTGCAGTAGGTTTAAGTATAGAGCTATGACAGTGCTGGACACGGCTTTGCATAGTAGTAGCGTTAGCTAATGTGTACGATATTATTTTCCAACGATGCTTACAGATGGTTAGTATTTTGTCTGGCACCCTTTCGCCGTTTATATTTTCAAAAAAAAGTGTCTGGGGCATCTACTGCGGTAATTTCTTCAGACGCTGATGTGCTTGCAGCAGCTGATTTGCAGTGCATTCAGGAGACCGCTTTCCACTCGTCATGTTGTAACATCATAGCTGGTTACTTTCTGCACAATCTAATCTGACTTATTTACCAGGCACTGCAACAACAGACCTGATATTTAAGTGATCACTGGGAAGTAGAGAATGACTCACTGTCGACCGAAGCTCGCATGCTATTCAGGCTGCTGCTCTTGACCAGCAGGCTTGTGAGGGACTCGTAGCTGGAGGCCTCGCTTATCCCGCTCCAGCTGGACTGGCGGATCAGAGCGGACGGCGGCCTCGGCTGCGCGAGCTGCTCGGCGAGAACATCTGCAGCAGGTCAGAGGAACCCAGAGAAAAATCAGCACCTTGCTCCATGAAAACTGCCACCTCAGGCCTAAATCATATGTCTGGCATGGCAATTAAAACTGTACATGCAGTGCTGATTGCAGCCCATTCCCACCCCCCAACACGAGGAGTGTGTAGAGAAGTGGCGAAACTGGCCTGCTTCATCAGCACCTCCTAGATAGACGGCACCCTAGGTGGCTACCAATGTCACCTAATGGGTGTAACGGTACTGCATGCATATGCCGGACACCATCTGGCAAAGCATTCAGTTCAGAGACTTATTTGCCTGCAGTGTCCTCAAACTGGACCAGATGCTCCGAAAGTCAAGAGCATGGACGTGCCAAGCCGACCGCTTTCTTCACAAACAGCAGGTCACGCGCCGTCGTACGAGGGAGGCGGAGGCGCATGTCGGCAGAGTGTAATTAGGCCCGTGAAGGCGGCTAATCACTTGCCAAATACCCGCAGAGAGACACCCACAGCCACGCTGAGCTTACAGATACCTGCGTGGGAACCCACGGACCCGCTCTTTTGCCGCCGCTTGACTGGTTGCCTGAACTGTGCCACAGCCATCAGCACGTTTCGCAGTTTGGTCCAGCGGAGGCGGCCGCCCTGATTGGTGGACGGCCACTTGCTCTCTAGCACAGCCTAGAGGCGAAGAGCAGAACATCAATAGGGGAATAAGAGCTGCATGCAGATATAGAGGGGAAAGTGTAACAGACTGACCCTGTACTGTTACTTACTTTATTGTAATAGCCGTAGGTGATGGTGTTGGGTGTGATTCCCGCTTTCTTCATCTCCAGCAGAACTCGCACTGCCAGCACTGGCTGCCCATACTGACCACACAGCTGCATCAGAATCCGGTAACAAACCTGACGGCAAAATTCACACACGCCACTAAACCTGGAGCTGGAGTAAATCATCAGTCCACTGCAGTAGTACTGCATTATGAGGGTGGCGGCATTGCATGGGTTAGGACACTGCGCTCTGATCAGAAGGTTACAGCCAAAAAAATCCAGAGTCGGCAGAACGTTGCCCCCTTGTGTCCTTGATAGGGAAGCACCGGTCCCAGTTTTTCTGTTCCCCGATACCAATACCGATACCTGCGCTTTGGGTATCGGCCGATACTGAGTACCTATCCGATACCAGTGTTTAATACGCTGCTGTCTATTGCCTCACATGAGACTGTGATCATTCTTTTACGTGTAAGGCAACATCAGACTTGTATACCTTGTGTACATGCATGTGATACATTTATCATCTGTAACGGTAAAGGCTGGTTTATAATTCTAAGTCGAATCGACGCCGTAAGTACAACAGAGCCATGGACCTACGCCACCTCCCCAGAAACGTAACTATACGTTGAGGTGACGCAAACCGCAAGAACTGTGATTGATAAGCTTGGTAGCGTTTGTTTTTTTTTTTATAAGAATGTAGATAAAATACACCCATCTGTACTTATATTTGCGATTGAACCTGAAGCATTAGTTATAGCTAACATTATATAACTAAACTTATTTAATGCTTGATATAAATAATGTTCAGTTGCATTTTCTCTCGCTTTTCCATAATTTGCGCTAAAGTTTGTTTTTGCGCTCTTTTCTCTGCTAGCATTAGCAAATTCCGTGTACTTTGCACTATGGTGCACCGTTTGATCCCTTCCTCCTCTTCACACTTTAGCATAACAGACCTTACAGTCCGAAAAAATACCGCAGCTTTGAGTTTTAGCATAATGTTGCAATTAAGTGGTATCGGTCCTTGGTATCGGGCAATTTTTACGAGTATGAGTATCAGTGTATGAGCTCAGTATCGGCCCGATACCCGATGCTGATATCAGTATTAGTGCATCCCTAGTCCTTGAGAAAGGGCCCCATGAATATTTCATTTATATTTTATATTTTAATGAAATTACTTCTATGGTTTATAAAATGCTTCACTTCATAATAAAAATAGTTTTCCTTTAATATCAGTACATAATTATAGGAGCAGATCACATTATCACTAAACAAACAAATGGTTTTACACGCTGCAAATCTTCGATGACATACTACGGCAGTACTAGCGCTATGCAAGACACCTAAAGGGACAATGCACAGGAGCTATTGTGGAACTCCAGAAAACCACTATGTCGTCTATTCATGTCTATTAAAATAACATTAGTACAGATAGCTTTTTAATATCATTTTGTCCTTGTAACTGCTGAATAAACTCATTATTAAAGCCATAAAGTTGTCTGCCTGCTACCTTACAATCTCCACTGAATAAGTGAGGAAATTTTTAGGCTAAAATCTGGGCTTATTCTGCATGTATTGATGGTCCCAGCGTGTGTTCGTGCAATGGGCTTGTTCAGACCAATGTTATTTCCCTGCTATGACAAAGTTTGTTGTTGTCAAAACTTTAACTTAAACTTAATTGTTTGGAATAATTGGCCAATCTGTAAAATAGTTTATAGATTAATCCACAGGAAAACAGTCATTAGCAGCAGCTCTAGTAATAAGCAGTTTCTATTTGAATGAAAAACACTCAGTATGTAGCAGGTCCTAAAAAAAGGTTCTGGAACTACGTAAGGGGAACTACAATCGGGCCGAGATCCTGAGATGTGAACACAACCATAATCCCTGGTTCCACATAAAGGTTCTGGTTCTGGAAAAAAGTTCCTGAGGTGTGAAAGCACCTGATAACCAAAGGCGGCAGCTCACGTAGAAGAGGAATGGCATCCAAAGAAAGCAGAGGGAATGGGGGTCGTCCCTCACCTCATCTGGCAGCACCACCTTGCGGGTCTCCATGTGCTTCAGCACTTCGTACGCCGTTTGCAGAGCCCGCACCTTGGCGCTCTCCGCCCGCACAAAGGTGGGCAGGTAGATGAACCACAGCCCATAGCAGTGCCCCAGCAGACACTTGGACCACATATCTGGCACTGAGGAGTACTTCTGTGCCCGCTTCTGCGCCAGCTTGATCTCCTGTGTGATGGGTAAACATTTCAACATGACCAGACTAATCTGACACTGTAGGACAAAGTCAGACCATCACAACATTAGCATGGCTATGGAAGATGATGGTATCACCCCGAGGGCGTGGACCTCTGCAGCCTCTCTTCAAACAGCTAGTTATAATCAGGGATGCTGAAACTTATTGTTTCTAAGATGCACTGCAATGCAGATGGAGGATTCTGCATCGAACGCAGTGACCAAAGATAACTGATGACAGCCATGTAACGTTGCTTAATTAAAGTTCTACAGTTTAGAAGAACTTCCTAATAGTAACCTTTTTCTGTACTTTTCTTTTTAACTCTCCTGGTCGAGTGCCAATACCAATCCCTGGGGTGCTTGTGCTCATATCTCCCGTGCAGTGGCATGATCGGCGTGTGGTAAAGAAATGTGGAAATAGTGAAAAGGGAGTTCATACTTATCAGAGTGACTGAAAGCAGCAATGTGCATTAATACAGGGGAATCGTGGAATCTAATCGAACCGTTGACATGAGAATCGTGAGACCGGTGAAGACGTGCAGCCCTAATTATAATACAGTCAGCTGTTTGCTTCTCAAACAAACACACAAAGAATGCGTGCTTGGACCATAATGAGGAGAAAGGTCTGGAAACTCCAGATGACTCCAGTGTTATCAAACAACAAAATAGTTTAATATATGAGTCATTGTTTCAGAATTACAAGATCCATCACTGACGCATTAAATTTTGTCAGTAATGATTTTAATGTATTCCATGTCCTCAAGTCCAGCTGATGAAATTATTCTGTAGAATTTCTTATTATAGATGCATTTAAATAACAAAACCTGACAAGCCTGCTTAAATATTCCCTTGAATGCATATCTGGTAATCTCTTTAAAAAAATTCCCATTTCCTAAAGCTTTACAAACAATGCATTGTCAGTAAATGTCAAACTCACTTTACATCAAAGTCATACACATGAGCATGAACATTGTCTAGATTTAGTCCTAGTAAGAGCAACCTCTTTTTTTTTTTTTTTTTTTTAAGTGTCAAAAGCAATTTATCGTCCAAATTTAAAGTTACCTATTATTTCTGCATGGCTTGCTCTAAAGACATCACAGTTTGCAGGACAATTTCCATTATAGTTTTTGTGCTCCGAACATAATAATTAGCTACTTAATTGTGCTTAATTAATTACCCTATTCAAGTTAGTTTCCCCCAATAGCTCTATTCACTTGCTAGCCTGTTACACGCTCAATATACTATCAAGTGTATTTATGCATCCATCCATCCTCTACACCCAGGAGTCAGGAGCCTATCATGAGAGGCAAGGAATTGCCCAGGATAGGGCACCAACCCAGGTCTCCAGAGGTGTGAGGTGATAGCACCGGATTTTTTCCCCCCCCTCGAAATCTTGGTTTATATCTCAGTCTTTATTCCAGATCAGTGCAGTAAGAATGAAGGGAAAAGGGAGACCAAATGCAGCCGAGTATAAGGACAAACAAGAAGGATGTGGGCTGCAGGCCTGTATCTGGCTGTTGCGCAACTCCTTCATTTGCTCCTGGCTCTCATGTGAGCCTGCAGCCCACATCCTTCTGGTTTGTT
>JABFEB020000132.1:14827959-14838698 GCA_019775895.2 Stomatorhinus ivindoensis
GGGAAAGGAAGAGGGATTAGAGAGATGGCAGGGATGAAAGCAGAAATGGGTGCACGCCAGTCAGCGAGGGAACAGATAGAGTGAGAGCGAGAGAGAGAGAGAGAGGAGAAGGGAGAAAGGAAGGGCTTATTTCGAGCAGTTGGCAGTTTTGGTCTAATAGGATGACGCGTGATTAACTCAGTATAAAGGATGATCGTATTAAAAAAAGACTAGTTGAAAAAATAAAGCAGCGCCCACTGTATAATGTAAAGACACATGCAAGACTGCACAGCTGATTCATATGCCACAGCGTGACTTTGCTCGAATGCCACACTGCCCTGAGATAAGGCAAATGGGAGACGGCGATTACAATAATGATATATTAAAGCATGTCTGCGGAATACAAATCACCGGGGAATGGAAGGTGGCAGAGCAGAATACAGCAGCAGGCTGATGGCTTATGCGGCTGGAGACTAGGAAAGGCCCGCACAGGTGCCACGGGGCAGGATGGGACCGAAAGGCTGGGGGGCCGACGCAGGCCCGCGATCTCACCGGCACTGCACAGCAGGCCAAGAAAACGCAGAGCTGGCATTTAGAAACCGCCCACCTTTTCAACGCGCCAACGCCAGCTGAGACGCACATAATCCTTACGATGCAGGTCCACTCAGAGTGGATTACGCATTGATCTGCTCAATCATACAGTCAGCATATGAAAGATCTTCTTTTACCAGAAGAGATGAGGGTAGAAAGACAGGAAGAATAAGATTCTTGTGGGCTATGAAGAATGTCAACAGTAGAGCCATAGACGTCTCGGGGATCACAATGGAGTAGAGTCAGCTAGTGCGCTCTGGAAATTCAGTTCATCATGTGACCACAGACAGGGGTTAGACCACAAAGAGAAAGGACACAGTTCCTGGGATGCATCAATCCCCACCACTGCTCAAACCCTCAGCTTGGACGGCCACTTCTTCCTTTCATGAGCCGGGCAAAACCCACGCGAGAGGTTCAACTTAGAAAATTAAAACAGCTTCTCAAAGCAGGAGATGATATAGTTTCACATCCATACAGACCGGTGCTGGCACATGCGGCTATGGTTAGTTGGTTTTTGGTTACCCAGAGCACGGCGCCACATGTGCTTACAGACCAGACCTGACGTTCGCTCACCTGTCTGCACACGCTCGCATTATGAAATGCGTCATGCCGTCATTTGATACAACGCAATCTCCACCTCACTATCATAGCCCAGCGATTGCCCCAACTCCGGAAAACGAGACAAGAACTTTCTCTTTCTACTTTTTGTCTTCTCTACCCCTGCGTTTCAGCTCTTTATTCACTTAGTTTCTTTTTAGTTCCCTTCACCAGGGACTCAGCCAAGATGGGGTACAAAGGCAGCCTTCATGCAGCTTGATACCTGGATAATCGCTAGATCAAGAAAATTCTGTCTTTGACCTTTGGTTACCAGTCTCACTATTCGATACTATTCAAAGAACGTTGTGGCTGCAGGTCCGACACAATGTGAAGTTTGATATCTGTTGCCCGCTTGATTGTTGTCATGTCAGAAGCCAATAGCAGAGAGCGACAGCACCACTGGCAGGTTTGTTGGAGTGGCCTTTTCCCACACAGAGCACTCTAACCATAACGGTCTGTAAGCGCCGACCCAAAGTGGCCATTAAAAGGTGCAATTACCTGCCCCCAGAGGTTAAAAAAAAACACAGCAGGGACAGCAACCTATTAATGCTGAAGACCCCTGAAGACCATCTCCGCTGGTGAGGGGTAGCAGGACCCACTGAACACATCTAAATGAAAAGAAATATTTCTACAAATTCAAATAGATGCCACACCGGAGTGTTTTTTATGATCTACTATAATAAAGGACCCGCAGTAACATAAAAGTGTGACCCTCTGGTTCACAAGGTTCAGCACTGATCAGTTACAGCCCAATACAAACAAATCACCTTAAATGAATAGACTTAAATGGGTAAAAGAGGAGTAAAATGAAGCTGTGTTGAAAATATACATAATGTTGACTACCAGGACAATATGATTTTTAACAACATGACACTAATGTGGAAATCTGCAGCTTGTTGGGAAACTATCATAGCACACATGCTTAAGTGGGCCAGCACTGTAAATAATGTTCTGCAAAATGTCTCATGGGCTGCATTATGCTTCAAACAGAATCCCGCAGCAGCACTGACTCATTTGCTCTGAATCAGCAGCAGCAGCAGACTAATTTGACTAAATATGCCTGGGGGTGGGACAGTGACCTCACACCTGCAGGATTTGCAGTTCAAAGACCCCCTTCACTCCGTGTGTGGCACCCTCCCCAAGCCGGCTATTTTCCTCCGTTTTCCTCCCAAAATCACCCGTAGTGTGTTCATTCGCGGCACTCTACAAAAGTCTCAGGCAGGCAAACGAATGCACGTTTAAATCTCGCTTATTTTGGTACAAAACGATGTCTGAAGGAGTGTTTCGGGTCGGCCATTTCAAAACGAGTCACCCCAGAACTTGCAGCTACCATTCAATAAATCCATGTATTTGCTGAACTCACCCACTTGTATAGCTTGTTTGGGCTAATCAATACCTCGAAGTGAATTAACTGAAGCAGTGATCAATGAATTAACTGCTATTGGTGAAATTTAAATAAATGTAATGATAGGTTTGGCAGCCAAAGCTATAATCTGCAAACCATCCGACAAGATAAGAGCATCTAGGACAATAAAAGAAATTGTTATATTTTTGTATTACTACTGATTATTTGTATACATTATAATCATAATAATACATTTTTTCTGAACAAATATACACTTGCTAAACAGGTAAATAGGTTTAAACAAATCTTTGACTGCACAAGGCATAAAGATGGATTGGGATCTTGCGGCAGACTCACTTCAGTCGTCACCTACGTTATCTGGGTTGGGCTCCAGGTCACCAACCCAGACCAGGAAAAACTGTTAGAAAGTGACAAAAACGTGGCCAAATATTTCAAAAGTTTAACCAACATTTCAACATCAGCAGCACGTCACTGTCGCCGTAAATGTCGCGCCAGAAACCCCACATGACCCCACGATGAATTCTGCATGGATGTGGCCTCACTTCACACTGGACATAAGGAGCCGCAGATATGATAACGATCGCCGGTAAGAGGAACGAAAGTTCATCGGCGTGAAACAGCAGGTTAGTTTCCCTCCTAGCAGACTCCACAGATCTGGTCTCCGTGACGACGAACAAACAGGTTCCTGAGAAACTCAGTGCCTCAAATCAATAGACAGCGGCTACAAAAATGACACCTGGAATGCACCTGGCTACTGGTTTCAGTTCCAGTGATGTTAAGTACATCATCACTGTTGCTGACGAGTCATTTAACAGCTAACTGAACAAAAAACTAATAGCTAAACAGAGAAACAATTACAAGAATATATGCATTCAGCTCACGCTTCCCAGACCCCATCAAACTTCTAGAACATCTACAAAGAGAGACTGGATTTAAACTTGCAAGATAAAAATCCCATTCATTTAAACGTGCCGGATTTGTAGCGTGGCACCCTCTGCCCATAAAGAAACACAAATCCCACTCCGTGCCCCCCAGGGAAGCTGTGAGATTACATGGGGTTCCACCCAGATCCCCTTTAGTGCCTCAAAAGTTCAAGGTGATGGATAAAGAAGGCAATCTTTACAACCTGTCCCGCAGTACATAACTCAGCAAAGCGGCCCTGCAGAGAGACACAGCCCTCAAAGCACCTTTATACCTACGGGGATTCTGCTGTTGTTTTCAAATGTCTATAATGGAAAAACACAACAATTAAAACAGCTTCATAAAATGCACATAATCTGACTTCTAATAACGGCAGCAAGAGGACTTTTTTCTCGCGAGAAGTGCTGTAGGAAACGCTAAAGTCTGTGGACCGTTTCTCACCATGATCTTCACATTACATAGTAATAGTGCGATATGCACTATTCTGTGACGTATTATAGTCACATTTCACGCGCCTATGTCGAACACACTTGCAGGGGGCGCAACATCAACCTGTGTGAAAGAGTTTGGGGACCTTTACCCTGCATATCGCCTTTGAAATATAACGCATAACTCGTCGTTTTACAAATTAACCCAAACACAATGACATACATAAAAAGCACAAACACAAAGACTCAGATAAAATGCCACTCGGCCTCGCACATTAAATGCATTTTCATGCACTACTTCGGTGCGGTAACCGGCACAGCTTTCTGTCAAGCCCGCATAACAAACTTGTGAGAACTTGTACGTTTTTAAGGCACTAAGCGTGTGCGGTTTTTGCGCAGGAAGTTACGGTTTCTGTTACAGAACCACTTTGTAGTAAGGAAAAAAAAAACACAAAGCATCGAAACATCAAAAGAATCAACTGTGTAACATTTGTTTTTTGGCCTACATCAGGCACCGAGCAACAAATACGTAGACGAAGATTAAATAGCAATATCTATGAAATATATATATAAAATTTGTTCAATATTTTTATTTGCCTTAACCGGGTCTTCATGTCAGTTGCGGAGGTAACATACACAGCAGAAGTGTATATGATTTGCAGCAATAGGCAAACCGTAATTCACGTTAATTGTGATGATTGTTATGAAGTGAAAGCTTCGATTGTTCGGGATATTACTTGATTATGCATACACAGTCCGTGACATGCAATTTTTATTCATCTCGGCCCTCTTTCCACTCCAGGCGTCGCATTTTCAGCTCTAAATGCTGTATGAATTATTTTAAAAACACACACACACACACACACACACACACTAAGCAATATGGTCTGCACGTTATATGCGCAGAACAGTACGGATCTATGCTTCGTTTGGCTCTAGACACTCGTGTGTCGTGTTGAAAGCAGACAAGAGTATTCATGTGTTTCTGCCAAAAAACAACCAAGACACGCAGCGGCGCGTAGTTTCTTTATTTCATTTTTTTATTCTGAAATCAAAAATAGGCGAGGCGTCACAGTCAACCATGACAGCGAGCCAGACTGCGACCCCTTTAAAGGGACTGAATGGACAAACGCATTTCTAATATCCCCACATGCCGTGTATTTAGCTAGCAGGACGGAAATGGTCCATCCTCTTCGAAATAAACATTTCACAAAAAAACAAATCACAGGCATGAAAGCTGCATTCGTTTCATTTTACTTTAAGTCGACAGGGTGTACATTCAACCCAAACCAGGTATATAAAAACAGCCGTACCCCGACATTTGAGCTGCATCTTCCGGGGATCGTGCGGCATCAGGACAGCCCCGTACTAACGCGCACACACGCCACAATAATAAAAGTGCGAAATAAATCGGCCCTAGCTACTTGTAAATGATTCACCGCCGTATTAAAACATCGCATCCTTACCGCGTAATCCTTGCTGGCAGCTTATATGCAGCTCTGTAATCGTCATCTCTAACAGTTCAGGTCATGCTGAAGCATTTTACGTCCAAGTGTGAGATGCTCCGACCGACATCGAGATCTTTTTTTTTCTGCCCTTCTCGCCTCTCCTGAAACTGCTGGGATGCAGGGGACGGAATCGTGCATCGGTCTTTAATGGGGAGGAGTTTACAGGCCTCCGTCTACAGCTGACCGCGGAGAGAGGGGCGACACGCGCTGCTCGTCATATGCACCATTACGGCTACGTAAGCGGTCGCTGGGGGGGGTATACGTTGGTGCCCGTGCAAAGCAAACACTGACGACTGCCGGTGTGGATGTACGATAGAAATGCCCCCACCCAACAGCTCGACCAAACTGCACTGGGGCAAATAGTCAAATTAAATAACCTTCGTATGATCGGCACGCTGGAATATCAAATAAGTAACTGTTCAAGTCACATCCTGGGGTTAAAGAGGATAAATGTTGCTTAAAAATGGCGCCTCGTTTTTATTTATGAGACCGAAAAGCCCGAGCAGTGTTTGCAGCTGTTGCGCCCCATTTACAGCTGTCTCTGGAAGGTTTAATGTTTCCATACTTCAAAGTGTGTCCCAGCAACTGAAAGAGGGAAGTTGATCATTAAAAACACGCAAGCGTTTTTTTAATCTCCCTTTTTATTTTCTTGTAAAATTGTGAATATACAGTCTTTAAAAAATGTTTTGTTAGGTTTAAGAAGCACCTAAAGTATAACATTATTTACAACATTGTGTCCCTGGTGATGGCCATAAAAATGTAAATAGCATTTCACTGAAGCAAATATTTTAGGTTTTTTTGCATTTTAACCACCACCACAAAGCAAAAATTAAAAATACACATTAATACATATTAATACAACTGCAATCAATAGCACTGAAACAAAGAACAAATTTGTATTTATATATGGCCGTTATTTTACACTGTCCCCATTAATCACTTTTTTTTGCTGCTCAACAGCTACCCCTGCTGGCAAGAGAACAAAATTGAATGCAACGTTATTGCAGTACAGGGTAACATAAAAATTGCAGACAAGTCAAATCCATTCTTGTTTGAATTTTCTCTAGGGAACTTAAAGCATAACCGTCATACGTTACTATTGCATCTATTTAACATGTACAAACTCCCTGATTCATCTTAACTCACATTCCACAAATCTTAATATGGCTTTAACTGTTTTGCTTTAGACACTAGTTCATACCATTACGCATTCCGAATCTATAATTCTATAGTAGTAACCCTGCAATTAAGTTACAGTGCTGAATGACCAAAGCAGCTGTTAAACAGCTGATAGTCTTATAATGGTATAGAATGTAATAAACAAGTAGACAGTTAACATCATGCAGTAAGACAGTTTTGCTTAATATCCAAAGGTATCGTAGTTATATGGTGCCCAAGTCTGTCCGTAATAAAAGATTTTGAAGCAAATGAAGGACCTGCCAAATGCATAATGATGGATCTTTCCTACATGTAGCTTTTCCTCTTACAAAAGGTGTAAATACATTTGTAAATTATGTAGTCTGGCCAGCTTCCAGCGCTAGACCCTTAAGCATAAATACTTCACAATTTCCTCCCATTTCATAAAAATGGAATAAATCCTTTTCTTTATTGCTGCTTGACCACTGCAGCAGCAAACAGTTTTGCACTGCACCTGGCCACCAATATCTCTGCTCCAGACATTTTCATTCGGTGCACTTAAATCTCACAAACAGGCAGGCTGCTGCTGCACAGATGCATTTTATCAGTAACTATTTTATCAGTAACAATTTCTATAGGGCAGAGCACTGATGCCATGTTATTGAGCAAAGATACTTTGGCTATTGCAGGGGACCAAGAGCACTGATTGACCATGCAAGTTAAGACAATCTGGATTGTCATCACCAACTAATGCCTGCGTGTTCTGACTAAACTCACTGGACTAATTCATGCCATTGCCACTACATATCAAACACACAGGTTCATTCGAAAAGGCTAAGTTACCTACATGGTAGGCACTGTTAAGACTTAAGTGGAGTTAGGACAATTTCTATAAGCTGAAAAATAAAACATTGATACAGTCTGGGGATGTGGGGAGAACGTTTGAGAGGAATCACAGTAAAGTGACATCAGGGTGACAGCCATGGGTTGCCAACGTCACCTTTCAGCATTGCTTACCATGGCACAGGCTATTCATTAAAAAAACCGTCTGAGGCTGAGCCTATTCCCAATGATAAGGGACACCCTTAACACTTACATTAACCCCCCACTCCCCCCCCCCAGACGGGCTGCATAGTGCTAGATTACAAAGTTTTCTTGGGAAAAAAAAGTGCTACGGCATCACATCACATGAAGGTGCATGCACACCACAAAAACGGCCAAACCCCCCAGCTTTAAAACGAAGAGTTTCGCTTTATGGCATGTTGCTTTGGCAGATATCTTTACACTGATCCCCTGTGTTAGGCAATCTGTTTAATTAGTTTTTATATATGTATTTAACTCTTAAAAAAATAAAACTATCAGCTCCATTTTGCATTTTAAAATATGCCCTACAATCTAGATTAACCAGGTGACACACCTGCAAGTGGGGGGGGGGGGGTGTAATCACTGTTTAAACCATTTCAAAACCACACCTGAGTTCCCACCTCAACACGCATTTAAAAATATTACATTACTTTTGTTACCTGAATTTCACTCATGAAATGACCTATCAGAGTACGCTTTTAAAGCACCATTTCACTCACTGCTGACCAGGCAGAGGCACTGCATTTTAAGGCAGTTTCACTAAAATCCAATGACTGGATTCTCATAGAGTAGTTTCACAACTAATTCCTGAGACCCCCCCAGGCAGACCACACTTCTGCTTCCACCCAGGTCCCAGCCAATCGAAAGCACCAAATACCTAGTGCAGGTGCATTGAGAGCTACGAAGGAGCAAGATTGTGGACTGTCTGGGGGTGTCAGAGGACAGGGTTGAGAAGCACTGCCACAGAGCATCCTGTGCCTTGAGACCTGGGAGATATGTGACCTGGGTATTTGTGGGCAAAAGCAAAACAGACTGCAGTGAATCCAGCAGAACTCCAGTCCTTTGGGACAGACGGTCAGGCAGCCTGACTGTACAGTAAAAAGCAAGCAGTCAGATGCAGTTATTTTTACAGCCGAAGTTAATTCTGAAAAGCGCCCATAGGCGTCGCACCATATGCAAACGCTCAGAAGATTGCACTGCGCTTGTACAAGAACCTGTGTAACCAGCCACTGTTCAAACAGGAAAGGTACTATTAATTTGTCATTCTATATAAGGAATATTACAAGAAGTGCATTACAGAACATTAAACGTTTTTTTCCCAAATGAACAGCAATAACCAAATAAAAGCATGAGGAATGTGTTACGCTGACCTTCAGAAGTGGGGATAGATATTTTGGTCTGTAAAAATATGGAGACTAATCCTCCTAAACATGGGTAAACAAGCCCTCCCTCACACCCTTAATACCAAACGCTTTTAAAGTTGCCCCTTTACATCGATCGTTTTAATCCTATATTTCGGTACAACTGCTAATTATCAAAACTGGCCAGCATCTGGTTGTAGTTAGAGGGAGAGAAGGTAGGGGGGGAAAATGTGGATGAGTGACCCCCCCTAAGGCATAAGCAGGTGACACATAGTACTGGAAACATCTTCAGGCGTACTTTCATCTTCAAAACAAAAATACCCTGAAGAGCATGTAAAGTATTATTCGAAGAATGACTTAATCTACTAATCTGGAATGAAACACATCAAATAGCAGATTACCAGGTAAACAGATTGTTGGCAATATAAACAAAAGCGACAATAACATGCTCCGTATTCATGTCTGTTACATTTTTTTGTAAGTGCATTTTTTAACATGCAGTTGCAGTCTTACCACAATGCCTACATGTTCATATTTAATCGTCATAAGAACAAGTGACCGTAATTCTTGGACAGGGAAGCGTTGGTCCCATGATTAGATCGTTTCGATCGTTTCCACAGAAACGCCCGACTTCTCGGACGACGACAGAACACCGTTCTCCCCAGGCCATCATGTCCGGCTCCAAGAGACGCTCCCAGCTCACCCAGGCCTTATTATACCCTTCCGACACCAAACCACCAGCCTCCTTTCTGCAGTCTACTTGAGGCGGTCAGAGCGGAAGGAGTCCTCCACGGAAGGGTCGGGGAGCATGAGGTCTGCGTCCGACAGGATGCCCAAGCCCTCGAATGACATGGGGACTATCCGCAAGGGGTCATCCAGGGAAAAGGAGTCTAACTCAAAGCCTGGAACTCCTGACAGAGCGCTGGTGATCTCTTTAGAAAGGCCAGTTGGAGAATCACCTGAAAATTCAAACAAGTGAGACTATTTTTATTACTACTTCGACGACCAGGTAGAGTCGTTCACCATATTTTAAATCAACTAATTTTTTAATTCACAGTATATGCAACGTTGCAGCCTTTGATTCCACAACAGTCCCAACAAAACCCTAAACCCAGCTCACCAGTCAGAATGATGTTGGGCACGCTGTGTCGTTCCATACCGCCGTAGCTCTGGCTCTGGTTCTGGCTGTTGAGAAGTTGCTGGTCACCCGAGTGCTGGAAGTCCAGGGACACCTCTTCAAGGTAGGACCCCTCGTGAGTTTTGCTTGCCGGGGGTCCTGATCCCAAGCTGTGATTGAAGGACAAGCTTTCCACCTGAGGCTCCATGTTGAACTGCAAACAAGAAAACACAAAAGCTACTGTGACACAGAAGCAAACTGTAAACAGGCTGCAAAATCAGAAATGTAAATGAATACTACCATGGCAACATTAGATTCAGCTGACGAGGTTTGAAAGCCTCATCTCCTGCGTTTCTGAGCCGACTGCACGGGTGAATCAAGTACGCCTTGCTGAGCTTTGGGACCTACCTGCTGAGAGAGGGCTTGTCTGGCTGCAAGGTGGAGGTCCAAACAGGGGTCATCGAGAAGACAGTTTAATAAGGAGGCATCCTACAGATTGGAGGGTTAAAAAAAAAAAAAAAAACTTCAGGGACCTTAGGGACTCATTCAAAGCCCACAAAAGGACGATTCCAAGGGCCTCTGAGTGACAGGGCCCTAAAGAGTCTGGAACACAATTGGATCGGTCTGGGTTGGAAGGCCAATGAGATATGATGCTTTTATAGGGCCCAAAATCTCCGGCAGCACCTTGCATTCTGCTCTACAATAGGGATGCACCGAATATTCGGCCACCGAAAATTTTCAGCCGAAAATGGCCCAAAGATTTTTATCACCGAAACAACACGGCCGAAACAGCATGTTGTGATGACGCAAACAGAAACCGGGGCCTGCACGTGCTTGTCTGAAGCAGCATGTCTGCGGTGTGGACGTATT